>VYXH01006729.1:801563-929313 GCA_013397275.1 Burhinus bistriatus | reverse complement strand
GGCGGGGGGTGGGGGGTGGGGGGTGTTGCTCCATCTTTTCCCCAGTGGGCAATGCAGGATCACTTAGGTGAAATTGAGGGCCTGGGGACTTCTTGCTCTTCTACAGAACTGCAATGCAGTGACTCACTGCTGTCCATCAATCTGTGTCCCTCAATCTCTTAAAATTCTAGATGTGTTCCTTAATTTGTTTTTACTTGTTTTTCTTCATCACGCAGTGAAAAGCAAGCTAGATCTGCAGCAGGAATAGATTCAGGGAATTCTCATCCAATTTGGCAAATTCTCTGCTCACTCCCTCTTAAATGAAGCTATTTCCATTAGAAAAGACTACTTGGGTGAGTAAGCTTTGCCCAAATGTAATACCAGTATTCATCATTTCAGTTTATAAATTTGAGAAGCAAAAATTTCACATATTCCATCTGCTGAAGCACTATCTGGAGTTTCTGGATAGTTGGAAAATCAAGCTGAAAAACTTCATCAGAAATTCTCTGTTGAATGCAAAGTGTAAATTTAAGAGATTGTAACATGATTGCAAAGGACAGATCTGATGACCTAGAATTTTAAGACATGAATAAATTACTGAGAACAGTAATTGATGTAGGAAGTAGGCAGAGCTCTGAGATACTGAAGCGTGTTTACTCAAGATGCTGCAGGGTTCTGTTTTACCCACTGACAGTCCACTTGTGGTTTCATTTTTCTCATAACATTCTCTGCTGCTTGGACTTTGCAGACCTGATTGCTAAAGCTAATTGAAAACTAGTTTAGGGAGTTAGCAAAAATGTCCTTGTTCACATGATATGGAGGGGGAACAGGCCACCAAAAAATTGAAAAATTTCTTCTATATCCAACTTTCAAGTTGGGCAAAAAACATTGAATAAGGCATCTTTATTAACATGTTTCTTTCTCCTTGCCTCCAAACTTCAGTTTTGCACTGTTGACATAGAAGGACAACTCTTTTGTCTGCAGGTGCAGTGGAGGAAGGGGAGAAATGTGGCACTGCAGAAATGCCCCGAGGGATGATAGCAGTAGGAGATATCATCTGTCCCTCCATCCCCAAAGGAAGGAATCCTCCACTCTGAATTGACATAAAGGTGGTTGTGCATAGAGGTACGGGCTAGGATGATTTTACCGTGTCATATTACATACCAAATGCCTATAGATCTATAAATAGGATAATGTTTACTCATAACAGTGAATGGCTGAAATTTCAGTAGTTTCCTCAGTTTTTGCAAAGCTGGTAGCCCCCATATGGTGACGGGTTTTGATTTATTTTACTAAGGGAGCCTATGAGCATTATATCAGAGGCAAAATGTTGTGAAAGGGCTGATCACAGTAAAGATGATAAGAACAAATTCAAGGAGGAAGGAAGGAAACTGCTTCTCCTGCTTGCTGAATTTTATTTTTTTTTTTTGCTATTTTTCTTTAGTATAGACGACAGGCAATCATTTACATGAATCTCTCCATTATAGACCAAAATAACAGTGCAGTTTTCATTAACAAAAAGACTACCTTTTTCTTCTTCGTTTGTGTTGTCAAGATACTTTAGCTGAAACATACAGTGATTTCCAACACTTACCCTAGTTGTCACACTGAGAGTGAAATAATGGCTGACATTAGGAAGATTATTTCTCAGCAATAAAATTACCTTTCACAACATATTTCTATCTAAGTGGAAATGATGGAAAATCATAGATTCTATTTTCAAATTGAGAGAGAAAGTTGAAAATGAAATCAACAGGATTTTCTTCCAGTCATGCAAGCAGAGAATGCAGGCAAGCCAAAGATACTGCCAAAAATCCAGTGGAAGCATCTTCCCAGACCTGTTTTTATTAATTGAGCCAGATGATTGAGACAAGTAGAATTCTGTGAAATGTTTTCTGCACACAGTGTAAAATGTGGAGGTTAATTAACTGGGATCCCAATCCTGCTGCCTCTGCTGTCAGCAACATGACTCGTGGATATCATTAAGAGCCAAGACTGAGCTTTTACTCAGGTTTGTTAAGGAGTTTGTGAACTTTTTTTGATGACTCTCTAGCCAGATTTGACAGAAATGGGGTCAGTTTAAGGTTTTCTGTAGAAACTATGATGTTCCCAGAAATGTATGATTTCAGTCATAGTCCTGGTGAAACTTGGCTTCTCTGCGCATGGAGTTGAATTTGAATGGAGTTCAGGGTATCTGAAACTATGTGAATCAAAAGAAAAAATGCTCATGTGATCCCTGCTGAACTGTAACTGCCAAATTAAGACTGCCTGTAAAAATAAGTTTCTAAAGAAAAAGTGAAAGGGAACGTAGGCTAGCTTTATAAATACGATTGCATCTTCTGTCATCAGGCAGGCATCAAGAAAACCAGTGGATTGTGACTTGGGTAATATGTTGCATAATGTAAATGCAAATAAGTAAAAGGAATGGATTCTTGCCTCTAAGGGAGGGTAGAATCAAGCCTTCAGGAGTGCTCATACAGTCCAAGGCCATAAACATGATGACTTTTCACTTTGCAGAACATAAACCTGTTAGTAAAAACAATCAAATAATGCTTGCTCGAAATGTTGCCCCCCCTGATTTTAGCCCTCCAAAGATCTATTTTTAGATCTCTCTTTTTTGTCAGCGTTGCTCCTGAGCCATTGTTCCCCTGACTCGGGGACAGCGAAGCAGCTGGCAGCGAATTGCAGCTAGGTTGGAAATGCACACAAACACACTCGTCTACAAAGAGATTTTAGTTCTCATAGTGTTAACTGCCCCTTCCCTGCACTCCTCTCCCCCGCCTCCACCCCCGCCTGCCACAAGCTCGACCCAGATCACATTAGAGTCCCAGTGCACAGGGAACCGTTCTCATCTATCCGTCACCAAGGAGGCAGACAGGACCAGGAAACAACAAGTCATTTGTACCTGATGAGGAGGACACTCCTGGGAAACAAACAGATGAGCCACCACATGAATCTGAGCTATTCTCTGAGGTAAACAGA
This sequence comes from Burhinus bistriatus, assembly GCA_013397275.1. Lineage (NCBI taxonomy): Eukaryota > Metazoa > Chordata > Aves > Charadriiformes > Burhinidae > Burhinus > Burhinus bistriatus. Next base: position 926,352 of record VYXH01006729.1, on the reverse strand, counting down.
ACTGCATGAGAAACACACAAATTATCAGGGGCATCATGCTTAACTCCCTCTCTTCAAGCTGCTGGGCGGACTGTGGGCCTGAAACTCTAGATTGTCCCAATATCTGATTGTGAGAAAGTTAACCCTCTAAAAGCATCAAGGGAGGGGGAGGAAATCCCAGACCCCAGGCTTCTGGAGCAGTGTTGTTCACCCCACAGCCCTTGCTCATGTTCAGTTGTCCATGCTGCCACAAATTGTCCTGTGAGGCAGCCCCGTGTCGGTCATGGAGGGCATGGGCTGCAGAGTGGTTCATAAGGGATACAGATTTCCCCTTTGGGGCCATTTCTGGTGAGATTTATTTCAAGCTTGAGCCAACTTTTGCTGCTGTAACACTCTAGTGCTAATAGGCCATATCAAATGGTGGCGTCCCTTGCTAAAACCAAAGCATTTGTAGTAGGGTACAATCACCATGAGCTGTGATAGTGATGATACCACTGCAGAGCAGTGGTTGTACCCAAATGGTTGTGTGTGTACGACACATCTTGCTCTGCCTGTTCCAGTGGGTTTGAGGGGCTTACTCCAGCTCCCATTTTGTAAATGTTATCTCCTTCTGGTTGAAGGGAGTCATATAAACCGATTTTGTAGCAGGCCTAAGCTTTCTAGCAAGGTATGTGGGACAACTTCCAGGAATGGAATCCAAGTCATCACTGCAGCCTGCCACTGTCTTTGCGATACTGTTGCACTGGGCAGCTAGAGGCTGTGCAAAGCTTTGTGGCGTGTCCACACAGATAATGTAATAATTTATCCCCATTTTATAAAGAAATCAAAGTGGAGAGAGATTTGGTAAGTGATTTGTCTGAAGTCATGCAAGGATCCTGTATTGAAGTGAGGAAGTAAACTCTAGTTTTGAATCCTAGTCCAGAATCACAAGGTCATTCTTCCATTCTACTAGATATCAAAACAAGAGTTTTAATTTGGTGCTTAATATTTAAAAAGAGGTGGCTGTGAATCCTCACCAAAGAGGCAGATAAGTGTAGTGGTTAAAACAAATTGGAGAAAGAAAAGATATCCTGCTGGAACTCAGTTCAGAAGTCTGGCAAGAAGAGGGGTCTTGTGATTAAGCATGACTTTGAATGTAGGTCACTTTGGAGAGCCAGGTGATTTTTGAACACAACACTTAGCAAAAGTCCCTCTGCTCTTGGTGGATTTAGAGTAACATCACTCAGAGGAGATAAAGGCTCTAATTTCGATGTTTTCTTTCTTATTTTTTTCTCTGGTGACAAGTATTGTTCTACTTGTTTTCTTTCTATCTTTTCCCCTTTTCCTTGTTCTTCCATTGTGAAAGTGATTATCCTCTGTTGTGAAGTGATTATTGATAACAAGTGATGCTCTTTGACTAATATGTTAGGAATAGCTTTTCACACTCGTGAATTATAAGATGGGAGGGTTGTAGTATGTTGTCATTGTACCTTAACAATTTCACTTATGAAGTGCCAGTGAATGCTCTGTATTATTTCTAATTTTTCACTAAAGGCTGGCACAATATAGAAACATACAGTTCCATTCAGAAATGCAATAGTATATGTTAAAGAATTAAAAAATGCTGATTCAAGAGCTAAAGATTACTTTGAAGACAGATCAGCAATTTTTCACTATGATACCAACACATGTTGTGTCTAAGAACATGAACTGAAGAAGGACAGTTTGCCTGGGCAGGTAGAGAGCTGTGTATTGCCAGTTCCCTCTTGGAATCTGCATGTGCGACTCCACTGCCTTCATTAGACTTGATTCATGAACGCCAGGGAAAAATTTGGCTTTTACTGTATAAAGGACTGTATTTGCAACTTAATATTCTCTGTGAAGAGTGTTGTTAAGCTTCTCTTTTTTACATCCTGTGTTGCTAAATCATTTATACTTATCTCCCTGACATATGAACACATTTTATAATTAATTTTATGAAAACATTTTCCATTAATTATGTCCTTATTCTGAGTAGTGAACGCTGTAATATAATCTAATGAATGTCACCTTTTTGTCATCAATGTTACTTTATTTCAGGCCAGTGAATGTCATTTTGTGTACAGGGCAGCAATTATAAATTAGCCAGTCTTCATAGTGGAAGTGTTAGTATTTTGGTAAACAGAAGCACATATTGGTTCATTATCAGATTAGAAGGTAATTGAATGAAAGAGAGTTACATGTGCTTTCTTTCTAGATTGAGAAAATGGAGAGAGAAGAAGGAAGAGCAGTTTCTCTGATTGCAGTTTGAGGATGTTATCACAGCCGTAGGGAATAAGGAATCACACTCAAAATGACAGTGGAATAGTTATTTTAGACAAAGACTTAGCGCCATACAAAAACCAGTTGCATAAAGTTCTCCGTTCTTACGTCATCGAGAACAAATGCTCCAGAACTGGCTTCTCTTAATCCCATGCTCATACGTTTTAAAACCTGTTTCTGCTAGTCTTTTCTGGGTATTCAGTGGACCTCCTTGTCATGCTATTCTGCTCTTGGTGCAATTAATGCTATGACTTCCATGGATTTTTCTTTACAAATAATGTTTTAGTAAACATGTTCTCAACAAATTGGAGGTGTGTTTCTAATAGGATGGAGTATTAGTCAGTATGCGCATGATGGAAACTCCGCACAATAGGAGAAAAGGCTAGTTTGTTTAGTCCTCTTTCAGAGCCGTGCATCTCTCTAATGCCACCTTTCCTGTCTGAGTCAGGGTATTGTCTCTTTTGCCTGTAAACTGTAGGGTCAAGTTGAGGTAAAACTCCGATGGGATGTGAAAGAGGGCAGTTCAGCTATGTGATGGGAACTTTTGTGTACAGTATCATTGAGAGGTCACGTTTTTCACCCCATCAGATTTTCATAGGTTGCTTCATTAAAAATTGAGATTCAACCACATTACAAAGCAGAGTGGCAGGCTGCTTGAAGCTTCTATCAATAATGTATCAGTTCATCTATTCTGATTTCTTCCAAATACTCCCTTTGTTATTTTTAGCACAAAAGAGAATGCATCTAAATACCGCGCTCTATAAAGGGGGAGAAAACTTCACTGTCACGCTTAGGTAAACAGTGTCAAACACGAAGCAAACTTTTGCTTACATAGAGCTTTTCAGTTAAAAGGGGAAGGTTTCCGTTCCATGAAAGCTTGTTTTTGTACCAGCCAAGATGAGCAATTTCTCAAAGCCCTCATTAACCAACAAGAGACATAGCTGTATTCAAGGATCCCTCCAAAGCACTAGTCATGTCAGTAACATGACCAACACTTTCTTGGTGTTAGCTTATGCACAAAGCACGGAGTAGTGGTCATGCTCACTGTGCTTGAGAAATTGCCAGGAGAGGGTGTTGTTTAGAAGGCATGGTAATCCCCTGGCCTCCTTAAAGTATATGTAGAAATACTTTCCTGTTTTACCATTTCATTTCAGCCAGCTTAGAGGCAGGCCTGACACGTGATTTCTTCTCTTGCTGCTTTCAGGGTAATTTGCTCTGCAGAGAAAGCAAATGCTATGAGGCCTGCCTTATGCAGGTTGTTTTAGCATGTGCAAGAGTGTGACTGTGCAAGGGCAGATGGAGGTCCAGGAGAATTCAGGAGAGCAAGGGCGATCCAGTACTTAAAGTATGACTGTCGGGCTCCAAGGTGTAGCGCTGCCTTTACTTCGGTAGTTTTTGCATAACCCTGGACTTTTCACTCCACTATGTGTCTGTAATGTGGGATAACAGCATTTCCTCCCTTCCATGTCCTCCTCCCTGCAATCTGTTGACCTGAATAGGAACACGCAGATGAGAAAGTGTTCTTTTCTTATGGATTTTCACTGAGATATCTCTGCTGCAGTGCATGTCAGTGAATCTGTGTATTACAATAGAGATCTCTCTGTTCTACAGTCTGCATCACTCGAGATTTGTCTCTCTTTGAGGTTTTCTTCAGTGCCGGCTGGTGCGAGGAGATGTAAATTTCTTTCTTTGCAAACTGTACCAGGTCCTTACAATCTCTATCCAATGTGACTTTCTGCAACCAGAGAGCTCTTCATCTTAATCTGTAGCAAAAGTTGGGGCAGACTCAGCAAAGAGAAAACTCTTGTCCATGGAAAAAACAAAGGAACCTCCACTAAATCCTAGGGGTGAAAGGGGAACCATCATAGAACCATACTAAATAGCAAGTGGCAATAAAAACTTGAAGCTGTCATTTTTTTAGAATTAATACCTCTGGCAGCGCGTTTCTAGAAGTACCTGACCTAGGGGAGGTATTTATGTTCCAGCTTTAGGCACCTCTCTCAGCTGGCTAAATTAGTCACTTACTTTACATTTCCTCTGCAGTCAGAGAAGAGAAGTTTCTGGCTGACCCTATGGAACAGGACTTCAGTGCCTTGGTTTATTCTGTGAAGCCTGTGATTATAAAGGGATAACTGAGATTATCTGACTGAATTATGGGCTTAAAGTCAGATGATATGACTTTACTGCTAGTGTCTCTGCAAGTTCATTAGCTACCTTGATGTGCTAGAATTTCATAGGTATTTGCAAAGTCCTGGTTTTGAACCTTCCTGTGAAATGCCTTTTTTCATGATGTGATAGCTCAGAAGATTTGATTTGAGAGATACCTTGTGGTCACTTGCTCGTCTCTTGCTGGAATACCCATTGTCTTTATAGCCCTTGTGTCTAGTGTCATCACCAGAGAAAGGAGAAAAAAGGACCTAGTGGGCCATGGAGACTGCACTACCCATCTCCGTCTCTTAAGGTCCATTCTCTAATAATGGCAGAGGACAAACAGGCAGGAAAACTTGCATTGCTGTTGCCTGTGATGTGCATGATCTCTATTATTTTGCTTTATGTAAAAGGTCAGCTCTTTCTACAAACAGTGTGAAATACAAACATAGCTGATAAACCTATATGGTGCTACCTGTTCTTCAGCATTTATTTCTGCATGATTGGTGTTAGTTGCGTAGATGTTTTTGGGGAAAAATATAGTTTTGCTGTCAGGGCAGTTGTCCGGAAATTAACATACTGGCTAAGCTCAGTAGTAGCACCAATAAGCAACTTTGCACTCATGGGCAGAACATCTACAGGTAGCTTGTGGTGGGACTATGACAAGAGATGACTCACCACATAATATGTTCCTTTGCTAATAGGTCTAGCTTGTATCTCATCTCATCAGTCAGAAATAAAGCACCTATTTTTACATCCAGGATAAATGCTTGTAGTCCAGTGTTTTCTTTCATTGCAAGAATATGTCCCTCACCTCATTTGGCTTTTTTCATACGCATTGCCATTGTCTGACTTCATACTTCTTCTGTATGAGGTGTTTTTGAGGCTGTGTGCAACCAGTCAGGGAACCCTAACGTGCATCTACCATGATTTCTTGAAGAGGAGATGCCTGACACTTCTGATCCAAGTTCAGGGATCAGGCAGGTGGGCGCCAGGTGAACTCTCAAAAGCTGGGTAGCACAGCGACATTTACCCTTTGTTTAATCCTTTGCTGATTTTCCTTGTCTGTTTGTTTTTCCAGTTGGGTTTCCTGTCTTGGTCCTGAGCCACATAGTTTTCTTCCCTATTTGTTCGGTCTCTCTTGTTTGTTTCTGCTTGTTGCTTGACACTTGGTATCAGCAGGCTGTTTGCAATGTATAACCTTGCAAGTTTGGAAGGTTTTGTTGTGTTAATGCAATATTAGAATTCCAACAAGCAAGTTGGTAAAATAAACATGCCAGAAGCGCATTTTCATTTTTTAAAGGAAGCAGAACTATTTTGCAAATGTTTTTAGAGATGTTCTTCAAATAATGTTCTTCTATGGGGAGATGTGCATGAGCTATTCTATTACACCATTAGGTGCTCAGATATTTGGAAAGTGAAATTGTCTGTAGAGTTGTATCTATGTTGCACTATTAGTCTAAGGCTATCAGAGAAGCAGTGTGTTTAGAGAGGGCTAACACCTTTGAACAGACCAAGTAAAGTAGCTGGGAAAAGGGGAGACAATTCCAGGCACACAGGACCTGCACACAGTCAAAATGACTGCCTTAAGTCCCTCTCCAGTCTCAAATATGCTATGAGTAGAATAACAGTATCAATGATAATAAATAGCGATATCTTAAATTCTGAAGAGTCGGGCAAACTGAAAGGAAGCTGACAGGGAGCTCCTGAGCACCGAGAAGGTCAGTACAAGTGCACAGAAGAGCAGAGAAAAGAACATTAATTTGTTTTATAAATTTTAGATGTTTCATTAAAGGATCAAGTTAGATCCTTGGTTTTCAAATGTTACATCAGTCTCTAGTTAAGTGTGGAGACATTATTTGAAATATCATGCAGTTTAAACAGCAGTAAATTGTATCTTGATGCTCTGAAAGATTTAAAGACTAAACTACAACTAGTGCAGGAGCACAGTGAGACAGAAAGCAGTGTGAAGATGAACACAGTTCTTGTAAACTGTGTGATCATGATGATTTTATTGTTGCTGCTTTAGGGACAGTGTTTACTTATTTTTCCTTGTCCAGAGGAATAAGTTTCACCATTCACTTGGGATTCCAGAGAGAAAAATATTGTACGCTTGCACTTCTCTATCAACAAAGAACTCATCACCTAACAAGTTCACTTTTTGTAAACAGACAACAAATGCTTCTTCCGTTCAAAGAGGGATTAACAATGTAATTTACAAATCTCTCCCAGCAAAAACAATATCAAACACAATGTTTATCTGCATTGATCCTGACAGCTTTGCAAATGAGCTTCAAAAGCCATTCAGGAGCACTGTGAATACAGATCCTGCAGACAAATCAACAGTTTGTTCCTAATGAAACAAATGCTTATCAGCACATTAATCAATCTAATCACAGGGACAACTCATTCACTAAAGAAATAGTTCTGTAACTTCATTTGGCCGCCCTGTGTCTGGCTGGCGCACGCCTTTGTTATAGCTTCACAGCTATCCACACAGTGTTTGAGTTGGTTAGTCAAGGAAATCAATGTGAAGATTTGATATGGTTGGTTCCCCAAGGAAGAGGTAATAGAGTAAGTCTGCAGCTTTAGTTTTCTAGAGTGGTGGTTTGTTTTTATTCCCGTCCCCCTGTTCCCCCCTCCCCGGAAAGGTTACAGAGCTGGGGAGAGATGTGTCCTCTGAAATTTGCAGAGCTGATTTCCCCTTTTCAACTTGCCATTTATGCAAGCGAGGAGCGTCCTCAGCGCCTCCTTCACGCATCAGCCTCGGGCCACACAGGGAAGGCTGTGAGCAGTTCGTGAGGTTCACAGGATCACAAAATGTCTTTCCCTTCAGAGGGACTGCAGGCGTAATAAGCATATAGTGGATCTAACTCTGGAGTGATTACTTGCAGAATCAGGCAGGCCTGATGTATAACACCTATGGTTTGTCATCTCAATATGTCTTTCCTGACGTCAGGGCAGGAGAGAGGTGTGCTCCTCTCTTTTGGATCGTTATCTGCTTAGTAATGACTCGCTGCGATACTGCAAGCTAGGATATGAAACTGCCCAGATCTTCACAGGGAGCTCAGTGTGATCTCAAAAATGAACCTTTGGTGATGTTCAAAAAGTTCAGTTAACTTTTTAAAAAATTATTTTGCTCTTCCCTGGGTGGAAAGTCAGCTGTGCTTCAGTGCATGTGAAGTGTGATTCTCCTTTAGTTCTAGTACCTGGGGGTCTTTTTGAAGTAGTAGGGTCTGAGCTCTCACCAGCTTATGTCTCCGAAATCCTGGGTAGTCTCAGTGTGCAGTGTAGTGAGGGCTGTGAAGTGCTCAGAGGCTGTGGGTCCGTTATAGCCTGTCTGAGACACCACCTTTGCCTCAGCAAGCTGGTTGAGGGTGGGGGGCTGTCCACTGGAAAAAAGTTGAGGAAGAGACACACGAAGTCAGTCCTTGAAGGTCAGTGAAACCCAGTCAGGTCACAGCTGCTTTCCTCCCTGAGAATCCATGTGACTGTACAGATGAGCCCTTTTTTCACCAGAACAGCTGAACACCTTAGTACTTTTTATATTTCTACACTTGTATTAAAAATATGCAGCACAATAGTCAGTAAGATAAGTCAAACACAAATGGTGGTGAAAAAAGTCTGCTGTAAAATGAGTGGTCTATGAAGTCGGTGGCCCATCTGTCGCTCACCTTGAACATTCCTTCTCTCTATCAGAGCAGTAAACACTTGGAAATTGCACCAGTTTACTTCAAGTCAGTTTAGGTAAAATAATGCAGCTTTTGTGGACATACAGTCTTATGCTAGTTTAATGTTAGCTGTCCTGAATTAATACTTTAAAAAAGTTTTTCTTCATTTGAACGAAAGTTGGAATGTTGAAGATGGTGCTACAGAAGGTGAGAATTCTATCTGTAAGTTCCTGGCTTTGCCTGCTCCACAGTGTAATTTCATTTATTATTCTAATTTATTCTTTTTAATTCAGAAAAAAAAAAGTTCTTAACCATTCCTCAAACATAGCAATGAAAAGTATGAATAATTATTAAGAAACGAGGCAGGAGTTTATGAAATGTGAAGGGTATCTAAAGTAATGATTGCAATGCTGCACCTTCCTGTGAAAATGGAAATCTTGCAATCAAACTCAGTGATTTTACAGATTTTTTTTTTTTTTTACTAGTTCCCTATATTGAAAGGACATACTGTAAAGATGCTGAAATGCAAAGAAGGAAGTTATTTTGTTTCTGATCCTGGCTGAAAGCTGAAAATGTAGTTGCAGCCTGTAATATTATTTACTTAGGGATTACAGTAAAAAATCTTGAGGAATGAGCTACTGTATTTGTTAAATGATAGTAATAAGTATGTGCTTTCATGACAAATACTGGATCTGTACAGAAGTCTGTTAAGGTGACCCTACAGACATAAAAAAAATGTATTTGAGATGTAGGGAAGGAAGCGGCAGTGGTGGGCCATAGGCATCACTCCTGGTGCTATATGTGCAAATGGTTGCACTGAGAGTGGGAATATTTCACCCACAGAAAGGTACCTAGTTACTGAGGCACTTCTGAATACACTGTAGGGTTGTTGAATTATTAGATGTGGCAGATGAAACAAATATCTTTCTCTGCTTTGCATCAGTTTGTCTATTAACATAACAGTGTGTCTGTAAGAACAGTAAATAAGTGCAGAACTCTCCCTATCGTGCCCCAGTGGCTATCACCAAGGACTCACTTGGATAAAGTGTTTATTCTACAGTGGGAAACAGTCCAGCCCCATCGAAGCTTTGCATGCTGTGTAGGGACTGCCTAGTGAATCAGTATAGAGTCACTAAATGGTTGAACACTTAACCTATCTGCAAATGAAATTAACTGGACAAACCCAGAAGGATTGAATCTAAATAATTCTCCTGAACTAAGCATAAATCCTAGGGTGGTAGATTTTAGAAAAATACATAGTATAAATAAAAAAACGGAGAGAAGAAAAGCTCTTTTCCATCTGTACTCACAAATGTCGTGACAGTCAAACACATTAATAAAATTGTACAGAACTAATTTGCAGAAATCTTTGCGCTGCCTTTGCAACTATACAGAAATGTTCCTTGTATGGTTTGCAGCCTACCAAGAAAGACAGACAAGTAGCTATGTCATCATCCAGAAGCTTCTTCCTCTGTTCAGATCTGACTGACACCATGTTATGTGTCCACGGTGAAGTGAGAATGGACAGAGCAGCAGTGGAATGGCCCTTCCTCATCAACTCACTGGAACTGAGGATTTACAACCTATGGTAAAAGGTAATAGTGGGAAAATCTGCCATGAAACAATGGATCTGTATGGAAGTCTTGTTCTTAAGCTTCTGTCTCTGAGGAGAAACATTAGGGAATCCAGAGCAGGTCCAGAGAGGGGCTATAATACAGAACTTTGATTTTGTCTCCCCTTTTTGGGTTGCCATCTGCTTTATCACTTACAGAATGTTAACATTCTTTAAAAATGGGCAGATGGACCTCATTCAAGTTCTGACAGTAACTCTTTGTTATTGGTACAAATAGCTGCAGAGGTATTTAATTACCATTAGTAGTCATCAGTTTGCTGCGAGCTGGTGACATTCAGAATAGTGAGCAGGCTGCATTCTTTGTGTCCAGTGAGTTCATAGAAAGTTAAACCTACTTTTGACAACAGCCTCAAGCTTAGCTACCATTAACCCCTCTTCAGTTACTGGATGATGTGTTTGAACAGTATGAATGATTAATGAAGGTTAAATAGTCCAGTTTCTATCTTAAAACCTTTTGTTATTGGCAAAGGGCAGGGCAACTGGCAAGGTGAGCAGAAAGTGAAGTGTTTGGTTTTCACCAAATAGTTCTTGGCAAATTTAAATTATTATGAGATGGTAAATTCAGAGGGAAATTAAAGGCTGTGGCCAAATAATGTAATTCTCACAGGTTTGGCAAAATTAAACCAATCTTGCTTATGAAATTAAACTTCTCTGCTTATCTTTTTCTCAGCAAACATTGCATAGTGTTGCAGTATGTAAAAATAACCAGCCCAGCAAAAGAACAGCGTTTGGTTTTATTCTTTGTCCCTTTCTTAGATTACACAAACAGAAGAAAGAAAACTCTTGGTAGCTGCTGTATTACCTACTCTACTGTAATCCCTGCTCAGAATTTGGCCATCTGCACTTTTACAGAGGTGAGATTCACTTTTGACACCATAATATTTGCTTGTGAATCCATGGTATAATGTTTGCCAGTTCTGTGTGAGGAGATGATCCTGGAAGCTTCAGAAGTTATAGGGCAAAGATGGGTTCGTGCTTTAGGGTTCCGTTTGACCTCAGACAGTCCAGGATTGCCTTTATACCTGTGAATAAGAAGCCAAAGGCAGAGACCGAGTGAAGGCAAAGCTATTCAGCCAATGTTCTGAGATTCAAACTGTGGTGGGCTGATTTTTTTCTTCCTTCTTGCACATTATCATTGCAAAGAAAGCTAACACAGGCCAGTGACTTCTTTAACAAATGCCCTTTGCTGACATCTTTGCAGCTTTATTGACTACTGGAGCTTTTCAGAGCAGTAACTGACTGGTGAGCAATTCCAGCAATTCATAGGAAAGAAATGTCCTGTTCATGCTCCTTGTTTGGAGTAAGGAGGGCTACAGAGAAAGACGATCTGCAATTAAGTTTCACTTCTTATATTTTCACTTTTCAGGGAGAATTGTCATCTGACAGGTCCAGACCCTGTTTCCTGTTTTTCCTTTAAATCTGCTTTAGGCACTGTGTGGCTATTGACAGTGCTCCAGAGATCCTAGTTTCCTATCCTTGAGCAATCCTTATGAGTGTGATTCAGAACTGGCTCTGTCTTAGCTTTTAGCCCAGTATTATGGGTTGGTTTTTTTCTTTTCATCAGGCTTTACAGAGCTTTAAACCCATATTAGCACTGCTACTTGGGGACTCGGGCAGAACTTGGAGCTCACCTTTAATTTGAGCTGTGGTCGCTGCTCCAGTGGTGCTGCTGAGAGAGGCATGGAGAGTCCCAAAAGAAAGAGTTGTAATGTGAACATGCATGAAAGAAAATGTGGTAATAGGATGTTAGTACAGAAAACACATTTAGTGTAATATACCTGTATGCATTGCATAGGAAGAAAAAGGAAAGCCATTTTACATATCTGCGTGGATCCCAGTCAATGGTAGAGGCTCCTCCAGCAGTGATGCAGCAGCATTTTTGTATGTGGCCACAGCCACATCTTCCAACTAGGAACTCACTCATCCTAGCCCCCAGTATATCAGTGACCATAACAAAAATATGTCTGATCCGCACATCTCAAAGCAAAGGATCAGTCCTCATTTATTAGAAGTAACTATTCAGCCTTCAATAAAATGTCTACTGCCTTAAGAGTTACAATTGTAATGTAAGGTAATGTACATGGTCTGAATTATGGGATCTAAAAAACATTAAAAGGATATCCGATGTCACTGTGACTACAGCCACAGTTCAATCTCATTTCAGTGATATCTCTCATCTATAGCAAAGAAAGCATGTTATCCATAGGTGATTCAGCATTGATTCTTGTCTCATTTTCTGTCTAGTATCAGAGCTTCAAACAACTGACTACATAAAATCACCAGTGACAACACTGTGCTGGAATTGAAGGAAGATGATAGTTAATTGACCACTACACTTGTAGAGACATCACTGAGATGGGTCATGGTTGTGGTCATTAGGAGCAGAATGGATACAAACGGGAGAGTATTATAATCACTTAGAAATGTTTTTTTCAGTAGCTCTGGTGGGTTTGGGAAACAGTTTTTTGAAAATGTCTGGGACATGCATGTATGCCCTCCAGATACTGCAGGTAACATCTGGACTTGCTTGAATAACGCTTCTTGTATTGTTGCCTGTTTTCCAAAGCAATCCAGCGCCTACCCCAGGCAGAGCACTAATTACTAGTTAGGAGAGGATTAGAAGGCACAGCTGTGCCTGATGTGACTCTCATACTCCTGCTGTGGCAGTGCATACAGGTCTAAGGCAGCCTTTCTGCCTTAATGAAATGTCCAGCCTTGGGGTATATTCCTCAGAGTCAAATGGGACCTGAATTAACTTTTGCCAAAGTGAGGGCTGACATGCAATCGCTCCACTTGACTTCTGGAGAGCTTCGTCTGCGGGTTGTTCTGCTTCATCATGTAACTCCTGTGCGTCTTGTTTCCTAAGATACATGCTGCATGGGAGCAGACTCTGTGAGTCACACCGGTCCTGCATTAGATAGGTACCACATCTAACTAACAGTTTAAGAAGTCAGAGTGTTTAGATGCAAATGGGCATCCAAGTTTTCTAAACTGCTGATTTGTTAAACCCTACTCTTGAGCTGTTGCAGTAGAAGGTGTGTCAAAGTGCTGGGTCATGTGATGGGGTGTGTGTGGATTACCTGCTGGTCCCTCTGGAGGAGGAGGTCTGGGGCTGGAGCGAGGGAGGTATTTCCTAGCAGGCTCCTTTCTCTGTGTTGCTTCTTTAGGAGGACATATCTATGATGCAGGTTGGCATGGTGTGGAGAACCTACCCTAACATACAGGGCCCTACAGAGACAGTGACTGTCTTGCTGTACCCTGAGATATGGCTGCTGTGAAATGGAGGTCAGTGTCACCATGAGCCTAAAATAGGGCAGGTCTGTTCATAACGGGATTCATGCCCTAAGATGTGCAACCTAACTTTTTTTAACCTAAAATAGATACCCACAGAGCAGTCCAGGGTAGATTACTGGGCTTGTAACCAAACAGATTTGGTAACAAAGTTGTGACCACTCGGTGTGCAGCAAGCAGGTGAATCTACCTGAATTCACCTTATGCTTACCTACTTTTCAGCGGTTGTCAGATGCTGAAGCCTCTCTGAGGCCACAGGATTAAAGAAACATCAACACCCCAGTCCTTATGGGTCCCTTCCAACTTGAGATATTCTATGGTTTTCTCTTCTGTCACCCTTCCAGAGTTAGGATGTTTTTGACAGCCTACTTTTCTAAATTTCTAGGCAGCCATTTAGTCTTTCCTTTTCTGACACACACGCTGTTAATAGTTGGGCTGAGAATGTGAGTTATGCCTTTAAAACAACTATTAAATCTAGAGCTTAATATGGTGGGAACCTGAAGCTTATAACACTTGCATTTAACCTTAATCATGTGACAGGCATGAGAAGATTAAGTGAAACAATTTGCAAATGAATATTTTGTAATTTATTAGGCCAGGAATTGTACACATTCTGCGCACTTTTCCGAGTCGCTATTAAACATCTTAGTATGTTGCCATGAAGAGTGTGAGAAATGTTCTCGTTGCTATGCTTTGGAATACTTTTATTTATAAGCATGGTTTCCAAGGCAAAACCCTTGCAGCTTGATGGCAGTCTGTACGTCCAACTTACCCAAAGATGGAAGCAGGCATATATCGATTGCTTGCTCTACCTGAACAGCAGACAAGTCTAAGTAATTCTGGATATTTAGATACGTGCAAAAGCTGCAGCTGATTTTCTATAAAATTCTGTTAGCTTTTTTAGAGAAACTGCTTGTGTTGTGCAGACACCCCTTTAATTGTGACAGGGATACTAGTGAAAACATTTAAGTGAATGTTGAAAAATATATACAGAAATGAATGACAAAATGGAAAATAAAAGCATGAGTATCCAAGCCTAAAAAATGTGTTGCTAGAGCATTGCAGCACTTCCCATCCTCTTATGATTTAACCCTTCAATATCTGTGTATGAGGTACAGATAGGGAATGGAAGAATAGAGCATATCATCCTTCCCAGTTCACAAAGGATGATTTTGGCAGAGTGTGCCACACAAGGAGGTACCTTCACCTCTCTATTTTCATACCTGTCTGGGAATTTTTTCAGAGTTACATGATAGGACCTGTATGTCCAGGTTTAACAGCCATCAAAACTTTCAAAAAGAAATGATGCAAAAGTCGACCCAATAAATTGTTGGCTTAAAATTACTTGCCTAGTCACCATTTTTTATTTTTTGCCAAGCCCAGTTAATTCAGTCTTATTGACATATATAAGAAGGAGAAATGGTTAGCAAATATTCAGAAGTAGATATTTAGAGTCCTGTTTACTGTCCTTCCTGCCAAATTATGGCTCGCTTTTAGAAATAGGGTAAAATGTCCGTAAGTTTGGAAAGACTGAAATTTATTCCATTATATAAAGTAGGTAATGAAGCACCTAAGGATTTATTTATACATACAGTGTATAATATTTTAAAGAATGATTAGGAGGGCTGAATCACCCTTTAGCAGCCATTTTTTGTGGGGAGTAGTAGAATTTTAATTAGCTTCATATTCATTACTCACCTGATACATAGTCTCTAATTGCACCTTCAGTGTATTTTGCTGTCACTGGAGCTCACTTTTATTAACTATAATCATTGAAGGTTTTATGAAGTCTATCTATGGTATATGAATACCACAGTGCAAATGAATCACTCAGTCTTGCAAAACTGTCATGAGCATTTGCCAGTAGGTAAGTAGATTTTCTACTTGCACTGGCATGACAATTATGAGAGGTTGAAGAAAAAAGTGATTTATTTGACCACCAAGGAAAAACCTCGTAATTGAATAGGTAAATTTTGCAAGCTTAAAGTAACTTACTCAATTTTTTAAAGAAAAATTTGTTTAGAAAACCAGCTATGCAAATTCTTTTTTAAAAAAAAAACACCTCTTTTTTAGCTTTTGATCATTAACAATACACCATTTGATTAGCATAGAATAAAAATGCCCATGACAATTGTGCTTCTCTGTTCATGCACTTACACGGAAACTTACACCCAAAAGTAAAATACATAATTTTATTTATGATTTTTTATTAAAATCTTACATGGTATTCATCCCCCCAGTTTTCAGAGTATGAACTGCAGCTGCAGCATTGAAGCCCACAGACTTCTAACCACTTTGGGGTGCAAATTCACCACTATGAGAACTGATCCCTGCTACTCATGACTTTCTGTTTCTGCTTCGTCTGTAAGTTTCTGTGTGACCTCCTCTTCCCCTGTACTCTTACCTTCTCTGTTTGGATTGCAACCTGAAAATCAAAATGTCATAGAATTGAAATTTCTCACTTTTGTTGCATCCTGAGTGCAGAAGCAGAGTTTTTTATGTGTGATTCTGAGAAGTTTGCGGTCGTATCTGGGCAAAAGTCAGAGTAGTCCCCACCGGGGTAGGTGCATCTCACTGGCGAGCTGCAAACTGTCCCATCTCTGAGAGTGGGAATATTTCACCCATAGAGATATATCTGGTAATTAAGGCACCTCTGAATGCACTGTAGGGTTGTTGAGGTATTAGATATTGCAGGTGAAACAAATGTCTTTCTTTGATTTGCATAAATTTGTCTGTTAACAGTGTGTCGATAAGAACAGTAAATAAAATGACCCATGAGAAACAGCAGTATCATATCCATAGAGTTTCATTCAAATGTCTGTTCTTCATAAACTTTTTTGTCTTTCAATAATGTAGGTAGTTCATACACAAACACAAAATGATAAGTGAAAAATGGGGACTATGCTGGAAGTGTTGACCTTGCCTTTATTCAATCAAATTCCCAATAATAAGGATATAAGATTTGCTTAGACCAGGCCTGAATGGGGATTAAGCATGGCAGCTGTCAGTGATTTTTGCCTGCAAAGTAATGTCACTGGATGCTTCTGTCATACAGAAATGATAATAAGGAAGTAATTAGCGTTTGCAGTATTAATCTTATTTGAGCAGGAATTCTTTCAGAGATCATGATTTTTCTTTAATTTCTCAATTGGCCATTAAAGAATTGTGAACTGGTACTGGATGCTGTTCTCCCACTCAGAAAATGTCAATCAAATAGAAAGATTAAAATAAGTAAGTTCTGCTTATGTGCCTACAAAAGAGAGAAGCAGATGGAAGAGTGATTTGGTCTGAAATTTTTTCTCTGCTGGTATGCCACCTGCAAAAATGAAGTAGAAAGTAATATCAGACAACAAGCTGTTCTCCAGTTCTTCTAACCAAGTTGCATTGAAATTAGTAAAAAAAATTCCAAAGGGAATTGTCTTGGTTCGGAAATTACTAAATTGAGTTTCAGGAGTTTGTAACAAATACACACCTGATTAAGAAAAGTACGTGCCTATTTTACTGTTGGCCAAAAACTCCTTCAGGTTTTAAAAACTTTGTTGACTATCAATTGAGAATGGCATTTAGATGAAATGATATGAATGAAGAAGTGGCTGCAATTCTGAAAAATATTAAGGCAAATTGTAGTTTAAACACAAATCTGTCTCTGTATGCTGAGGTCATATCTCAGAAGACATGATGCTACCACAATGTCAAAGGGCCTTCACTTTGGCATTAACCCACCAACAAGGATGGAGAATCCATCAGTTTTCTCCTCTCTGACTTCTCTTGGAAGACCTTGTCATTATCTTTGCTCTTTTAGCATTGCTGTATTATAAACCTATCCCTGTTGAAATTGGTGGCATAATTGCCAATGAGCAAAGTTGGGATGGTGCAAGGATGTGAGAACATTTGAATGACAAAGTTGCTATGATGGGATCGCAAATGTTACTAATAGTGTTTGGCAGACTTAGATTTGGATGTTACCACCAGGGCTTCCATTTGCTCAGGAATGCTTAGCTGATCACTGTTGCTCTCACCTCTCTATTAATGTGCCTGCTGATTTTTTGTATAAATGCACCATCAAGATATATTTCTGGAAAAAATTTACCCCATCTCATAGTAAGTAAATGACAGTCAATCATCCTTGCAATGTTCCCAGATAATTAGCCACTGGGCCTGCCTAATTACTTCCATGAAACATGAGTTGTCTTTCTTAAATTTCTGAAATATGGTCTGGGAAGTCTCAAGTAACACAGTGGTTAGCCACTGGCTGGTCAACAGTGATGATTAATAAAGTTTATTAGTTGTAGTTGAATGAGGGATGGTAAAATATGGATATGCTCCTTACTTTCAAATTATTTATTAATTATTTTATGTTATTTCTTTCCACAGTAGTGATTAGCTTGTTTTAATAATATATCAATGTGATCATGTATACAAGAAAAAAATATACTGGTTCACTTTGCATGGGAGTAGGAATTCAAAACAGAAAAGTCTGTAGCAAAAGACACTAGGGCTCAGAATTTTACAACTGCACTTTTTTTTAAAGTTTGTAGTTCATGACTGAAGCAGCTTGTCTTGGCACAATGAGCTTTCCTTTAAGAAAAGGGTCTAAGACATAGGTTTTGTTGAGTTTTCTCAATTTATATTATCCAATCTTCAGCTATGCCAGCTTTCTCTTGCTTTTTTCACATCTGCCTTTTGCCAGCATCCTATAGAACCTAAAGAAATTCAGAATTTCTATTTTCTAGGAAATTTCAAATCATATCAAAAAGTTCACATTTCAAAACAGTTAATTTCTGTTCTAGTCTGAGGAGACTGTGTTGAGATGATAATCTTTACAAAAGTTGTGAAGGTAGAAAAGAATCTGCTTATGAGGTCTGTGGAAGAGGAACGGCCCGTGCAGCCTACCCCTGGAGATCTGTTTGTGCTGTTGTCTCCATGTACAAGACCCAGCTGGGTTGTCAGGACCCAATGGCAGGGTGCTCTGTAGTGCTGTGCTGGCTCAGTTGGTTGTCTCCAGCTAATCTGGAATGTTAAATGTTTCGGCCACAAGTATAGCTGCAGGGCCAACAGTGTATCAACAGACAGTTTGCAAAAGGCTGTGTCCCTTCACAACCTCTCAGTAAACTTTTAAATGCACAGCTCTATGGAAAATTATGGAAAATCAGTGGAAAATTACAGACCATTACCCATTGCTCTACAAATATGCTTTACATACTTGAACTGCATTGACTATCTGGTTCCAAGTCACAGTTCTTTTGCTGTTGCTTAAAGTAATTCTGGTAATTCATTGTCAGCCTCTACTGCAGGATAAATCTTTGCTTAAGGATGTTCTCAGTATTTGGAAATCAGGGAGGAATCCTGGCATCAGTGGGATTTTGCAACTTATTGCAGTGGAACAAACATTTTGGTCCATGTTTTTCCCTGCTCAACTATGGCTGAAAAGGTTTGCATGAAAAGAACAAACAGCCCTAGAAGAAACAGCAGATCTCCAAGGATGCTTTGCAACCTTTATTCTCTTGTACCCCTGGAGAGAGGGGTACCCTTGCAAGAATTGCTCTTTTTTCATCAACAAACTGGCTCACCATGCCTGAAATCAAGAAAATGCATTAGTCAAAAGAATTAATGTTTGTATGCAATGAATATGGCAATGAGCTCCAACTGTGTATTGGGATCAGGCCAAAAATACACCTTTCCCATGGCCGCTCCAGGAGACAAAGAATGAATCAGGGCTGGATTTCTGTACAGGTAAAGTAGGTCACTGGCTATGTTAGAGGGAAATTGAAGACAACAAATAACTTATTTTGTATGAAGTAATTGTTATTCACAGACAATAATTACTTTCTATTAAAGTTGGTAAGAGTTACAAGTCAGATTTTCTTGGTGTCCTGTGGAGTTGAGATGTTCACAGGGAAATGTATTATTCTAGTTTTTTTCAGCAAATAAGGCAGCATTTTGCACTTTGGTACAATACCAAGTTGTTAGGCTTTAGTATGGACCTATTCTTTCAAATCTAGGAGCTTTGGACCTATAGACCTCGTCAGTCGCTATTTTTAATATGTTACAGTTTGTAAGATAAAGTCTCCAATATAAAACGCTGTTTGTATGTGCCATTTGTGTCTGTGTATGCCCAAGGTGGTTTGGCTCTGTGACTGACATTGTTTAGTTTGAGGTTTGAATGAAATGATGTGGTAATAAGATACAAAGGACAACCTGTACTGATCTTTGGAGTGGGAGCATCACCATCTCAGCCATGCAGTTCTGTTTAACCATATATTAGTTTCTGATACACTGGAAGGGACTGGACAGCCATGTCCCTCCAGCTGTCCCTCCAACCCATCACCCCTCACATCCTAGCTGAGAGATGTATGTAAGCAGAAATGTGGCATTTGGTTTAATCCCTTGGCACAGGCAGGTCAGGCACTCCCACTGTGTTAAGTACTAATGCACTTAGCGTTAGTGCTTAGTGTCAGGAAATCCCCCGATTCCCGGAGCCATGGATAGCATGTTTAGATGTGCGAATATATTTATACATTACTGGAAAATAGGCATTTTTAAAGGAAGCATTTCAAACTGCACTTCATGTACTTTTTATTCATTTTTAGAATGATAAACACAGAAGAATAGGTCTTTGATTTTGCAGTGTAATGGCTCTCTGGGGCTAGGTAACCCTGGGATGAAAGAAGGCAAAATCATCTGTCATTGGGGAAAGCATAAGAGAAAGCCTCATATAAATACAACAGAATAGCTGTGATGCTCATCTGATAAAACTGAGAGGGTGGACTGGTATTTTTAGCTGAGAAATTAAAATACTAGTTATTTTCATAGAATATGAAATATTCTATGGTGTAAATATTTTATGGTGTGAAATCCCTTTGTGTAAACTGTGTAGCATTCATGCAGGGTGCAGTCTGAAAAAAACACTGTTTCGACTTGCAAGGTGAGAAGACCTTTGGAAGCCCAGGTGATGGCTGACTCAGAAGCAAGTGGGAAAGTGCTAGATGGGTTACGATCGCTACCATGTCTGGTCTTCGAACTACTGTGTTTCAACATTTCTGCTTCTGCGATAGCTGCTCTGCTATCTTACAACTGACCAGCCTCTTGGGACGTTCAGGCTTTCCCAACCCTCTGGGCAAGCGAGCTGCTCTTTATTCTCTCTTCTGCATTCATGCTCCTGCAGTCAGCTGCTCTGGCTATTCCCACCTGTCCCAGTTCAGGAGTCAGAGGTCTTTATAGGCTGGTTTCTCTGATTTAGATATTTGAAGAAGGAACCGCAAGCTTAAGATTATCCTGAGCATTTTGGAAGGTAAAGGTGATGATGCTTCTTATGGATTGTTGTCAGTGTGGCTTGGTGACAAAGATAATGGTCTAGACTGGCAATTATCTCATCTCTGCTACTGCCTCTTTGTATTACTTAGGTCAATTCAATTAATTTCTCCATTGTTTTCAGTTGCCATCAGAGGTAATTCTAGAGACCTGCTTTTGTATTAAAAGCTCTGAAACAAGCAGTGCTATTTTGTCAAGGCAATCAGGGACTTTACACTTCTGAAGCACCTCATATCCAGAGAGCCAGTGCTGAAAAAGCAAATGAAAAATCTTTTTATCTGTTATTGAAATAGCATAAATATTACTACCGTCCTTGAAATGATAAAGAATAATTGGAAATGCTTCCTAGCACTCGGCAGGAATTGGGCAAATGCACAGATGCCTCTGGAAATCAAATCCAGGCAGAAGGGAAAATACTCCCTTGTTGTACAGAAAGGAACTGATGTTCATATGTTTGGGAATTTACACAGATCCTCATTCAGTAAGGCACAGTGGCAGTAGCCACCTGCGGATACGGCTGGGGGCACACAAGAGAACGGGTATATCCTCTACATACCAGCTGTCCCTTGCAAGAACCAGTCTCCTCTTCACCCTCCTCTGAATGCCACAAGCTAGCTTTTTACTTTAATGATCTTAAAAAAAATAGTTTATTTAAAAGAGAAAAACTTCCTGCAAATAATTAACTGCCAAAAATGACCACTTGGGAGTTTTATATTGATTTATTCCTCTCTCCACCAAACGCTTCTGTTTTGTATCTTCCACTTACTACATTATCACTTGTCTATTTTGCATATTGGGGTTATGAATTTGCCTTTTCAGCTGTCTTAGGCTATTTGCGTATCTCGATTGTTGATAAAAATATGACAAATTGTTCTTGGCAATGGGAGGGGAAGGGTTTTAATGATAAATGGGCTTTGCACTGCAAGCGTATATTCCACACTTCCTATGACTACCATCTCCTGAAAAGCTCATTGCAGTCTGACAAAACATTTTTCTGGATTTAGCCTTAAATAAAAAATTAATAGCCATATTAAATAGCAGAGGCTTCTTTTCCTTTTTCCTTTTTCCTTTTTTTTTTTATTTTTTGGCAGTTTTGCTCACCACTTTTCTTTCTTTAAGAGCTTTCTTTGACAACAGGACAGTGCCCCAGATTTCCCAAATCTTAGAATGCCTGGAAAAGGTTAATTGGAAAAGTCAGGGTTGCAGTTGGATAGTTAGTGCAGCTGTATTCTCTCTGCTGCTTGTTAACATTTTCTCAGTGCCTCAAGGCCCCACAACTCAGTGTCACTGCTGTCGCCAGCGCCCTGGCTGTGAGTCCACTCCCCAGCCTAGCTGGCTCCTCATTTCTATACGCTTCACTTTGCTGAGCCACTCTGAGCTGGCGTCATCCATCTAGTCACAGCTCTCTAAGTTTGCCATGTGCACTGACCCCGTGCTGACCCTGAACCATGATACAAACTATGGGATTGTAATTAATCTCTAATTACCCACAATGCCTTGCTGGGTATTCAGCCTGCTGTTCAGTTGTATTCCTAACCAATTCAGTCATCAGTGGAGCATTCAAATTCGGTGCAGCTCAGTGTTTAGAAACCAAGGGCTTCACTAATGTTGAGTGTCTGGGCTACTTAGAGGACTGCATCCACCTTGCTTTGCTCAGGCAGAGCTCTCCATTCAGGCAGGGCAGAGTCAGGCTCCCACTGTAGTTTGAATGATGGTGCAATGCTTGCGTACATGTTTCACTGTTCAAAAGACAACTGAGCAGGCTGTGTGTGACACTGGTCGTTTATCTCTATTAGTTCTTTCTTTAGCAGCTAGCATTAGCTAGCACAAATACAGGCTGGTGGAGAATGGATTGAGAACAGCCCTGAGGATAAGGACTTGGTGGTGTTGGTCAATGAGAAACCGGCAATGTGCGCTTGCAGCCCAGAAAGCCAACCGCATTCTGGGCTGCATCAAAAGAAGTTTGGCCAGCAGGTCAAGGGAGGTGATTCTGCCCCTCTACTCTGTTCTGATAAGACCCCACCTGGAGTACTGCTTTTAGCTTTGGAGTCCTTAGCACAAGAAGGACATGGACCTGTTGGAGAGGGTCCAGAGGAGGGCCACGAAGATGATCAGAGGGCTGTAGCACCTCTTCTATGAAGGCAGGCTGAGAGAGTTGGGGTTGTTCACCCTGGAGAAGACAAGGCTCCAGGGAGACCTTATAGCAGCTTTCCAGGATCTGAAGGAGGCCTACAAGAAATCTGGAGAGGGACTGTTTACAAGGGCACGTAGTGATGGGACGAGGGGTAATGGCTTCAAACTGGAAGAGGGTAGATTTAGATTAGATCTCGGGAAGAAATTTTTACTGTGAGAGTGGTGAGGCACTGGAACAAGTTGCCCAGGGAAGCTGTGGCTGCCCCATCCCTGGAGGTGTTTCAAGGCCAGGCTGGATGGGGCCTTGAGTAACCTGGTCTAGTGGGAGGTGTCCTTGCCTATAGCAGGTTAGGTGGAACTAGATGATCTTTAAGGTCCCTTCCAACCTAAACCATTCTATGATTTCTCCTACCAGGGGACAGGAGGAGACTGTCACTGAGCCTTAGCAGATCTTGCTAGAATGCATCACTCCCCTTTCAATTTAAGTCGTATTCCTGCTTCTGTCCAAGTGATGGGATCTAGGAAGGGCAATGCCCTGGAAAGATGACCTGAGGATGCTGAGCTGAGACAGGGACCTAGTGCTGGGGTTGTGAAGTGGTGCTGCTCTTGAACTCCCAGCTAAATCCAACCCTTAAGAGGAAAGATTTGGTTTGTGCATGGCTATAGGGGCTGCTATGGACTATGAGTTCAGTTTCACTCTGGTTATCCCATTGGGACAGGATATTCCACTCCTTTTGTGTACAGCAAACGCAAAGCCATCATCCTGCAGCCCTCGAATGCTACACAGAGCACTCAAGAATCAAAGCACTGTGTAAGAAAAGAGAAAAAACCTTCCCTCCCTGATTCCCATTACCTCACCTGGCAAACTCTTTCCCCAAGTGCGGCTCTCCTACGATCTTCTCATGTCTCAACTGGTTTTCCTTTCTCTCCCCTTCCATACTTGCACTTTTCCAGCTTTCCCCTGTCCCGGAGTGCCTTGCTGGTGAGCCCCTCACATCTTCTTGTCCACCCTGCCATTTTCCCTCCACCCCAAAATCTCTTCAAAGTTTCAGAGAGCCTTTCTCGGAGATGGGAGGGAATGTTTTGATAGGACATGCTTTGAGGACAACACGCATATTTGTCAAAACATGGAGAAGTCCCAGTTCCAACGACATGCTTGCCAAACCAGACCAAGGTCCAGTACAAATTAGTGTTGCTTGCCACTAGCCAGCCAACAGTAGGTGCCAGGGTCAGAGCTGGGACTTTCAGTACTGCTTTTGCTCCCTCGTGTGCAACTGGTCTCTCTCAGTTGCTGGTCTCCTCACTGGGTGACAGACCTTTCCCTCGGCTCACAGGGACTTTCTGGGCTTCCGTGGGAACCACCAAAGAGGGCAGCCGGCTGCTGCATTTCACTGTGAAAACTAGAAAGAAAAAATTGTCATAGAAAAAAAAAATCAAATTGCTTTTTAGTGGAAAATTTCTAATTTTAAATGAAAAACTAGTAAATGTGGCAATCTCCATTTTAAACTAGAGGCTCATTCTTTCCAGTATTTGCACAGGGAAGCTATCCTAAAATCATACTGCCTTGAGAAGCTTCCTAATTTCCAGTCTAAAGTTATTAATATTTTACCTGCTTTGTGCCTGATAAATGCAATATATGTACATTCCAACACAAAATTTTAAATGTTCGCTATGGGAAAACATAGCTAGGTTAAAAATCTTGTCATTTTTATTTTTTTATGGCCTGATACCAGCTCAGCCTGATACCTGACATTGGATCATTAGTGGCTGTATTTCTCTATACAACAGCTCTTCCATGCCCAGTATCTAGCAGCCACCTCAACTCTAATGTAACAGTTGCTGTGGTGACTGTTTTGATCTTAAGTTGTCATGATATATGAAATGATCGCATTAAAACCTGCCTAACTTGTTCGAATATTATATATGGTAAACCTCTTCTTTACCAGTGATAACTTGCACTCCTCACCTTTGGTAGCTCTCACATGGGAGAAGTGTGAGTACCAGAAATCTTTGTACCAGACATGCTCCATGTGTGCCACTTGACTTAGGTTTAACTTGGGGGGCTTACTTCTTAAGTGTTTAACAGAGCATTTGAAGGAAGGAGAAAGGGCTTGTCAGCAATCTCACAAAGCCTTCAGCTTGGTTGTGTGACACACACTCCCAGGGCGAGATGCTGTCACCCAGTCAGTCAGCTACTAGGCGTGTAATTATGGCGACCAGTCATGAGACAGTTCCTAATTAACACTTATTTTTCCCAGTGAACTTAGGTTCCCAATGTGTGAAACAAAATGGGTAAATAAGACATGCCCTCCATCTACCTGGTGCATCCAGGAGTTGTCTGTTGTCCTGTACCCATCTCTAAGAAATACCCTAATGTACCTGTTGGCACAGTTTTTCCACATACTGTCTCCTCTTTTACTTATAGATCTTTGCTTCCCACCTGGCAGCATTCTCACCTGCAGGACATGGCAAATACTAATGAAAACATCTTGAAATTCTTCACTGAGCAGCTTTTAGACTTTCTTTATTCACAACTCTCTATGAAATCTTAATATTTTTTTTAGAGGTCAGTAAAATTGTTGGATTAATGAAAAAAATTTTCTGCTTATGTTTACTTTGATAATTTATCGAATGAAATGACTGCACCTGCAGCTGAGGTCCAAGGAACAGTCATGTCCCAGCAATAATTGTCTGGTTTTTTTTAGTGACCTTCAAATACCGTAATGTCAATTTTGAAAAATGGATGAGATTTACCCATGACCAATGTGGATGTATGTTACATGTAAACCCTGGCTGCATTTAGGGAACTTGTCTCTATTTCCAAGCCAAACCTTAAAAGAATGTGGGTAGCACTATTAAATAATCCACCCGTTCATAACGCACAAATAAATGTTTCTTTCTTTCATTATTTAAAATGACAACTGACTCAGTTTATGATACTGATGTGCTAGAGATTCCAAAAGAAAGAATTAAGAAAAAAACCCAACACCCAGTGTTTTTCAGCACCTGGTATTGCAGGCATCTGATAAAAACTCAGGGACCTGTGATTCATATTTGGCCTGCTTTTGACCCCTGAACTTTGTAAAGTGATGAAATTTGAACAGCAGTATTTGCGTATTTAAACAGTTAGTTTTGAAAAGCCATGAGACGCACTTAGCACTGCCTTTTTTAAAAAATCAGCATTCTCTTTTCTATCTCTTGCTCATGCATTTCTTTTTGTGTTTGGGCAGATTTCTATTATCACACATTGAGGGGTTATTGAGCAGCACTGAGAGTCATATTCTATTCTTGAATCATTTACCAGATGTATGACCTTGGGCAGAAAGTGAAAAGTTACTTCACCTATGTCAGAAATGGGCATAGAAGTGAGGTAAGTCCCAGCATGGAGGCTGTGTGATGAGGTAATTGTCTGTAGGCATACGAGCAGTTTGTGAATCTGTGGTGTTATTCTGGTGTTATTGAATAGATGGGAATTATTCCATTGATACAGCATACCTTAGTTATGTTATTGTAAATCTGCTTATTTTGTAAGTAAGTTCCTTGTGAACAGGTACAGTGGTAGGTGGTAGATTATTGTTGAGAAACAATGTTGTTAATTCTTTTGCTCTGTTTAAAATAAAGCCTTTCTTTGGTTAAAACTTCTGAGACACTTTCTTTTTTTTCCCCTCTAAATGACAAGCAGAGGTAGTTCTAGATCTTACATTTTTTACTAGCTTGTATCTAAATTTTCTTACATTCATTACTTAGGACCAGTCTCTACTACTTATGATTATTTTCTAAAAGCTTCTAAAAAGTTTGATAAACTACTTTGGAAAAGAAAGCAACAAAGAGAATCTACCTCATTTCTGAAAAAATTACTCCCCCCCCCATTGAGCCAGCTAGTTGTCATTTATGGCCCCCAACCAAAAGGTCAGCTCTTTGTCCAGAGGAACTAATTCCTTCTCTCAATGAATCCTTTTCTTCACCATATTAAGTAATTCTCAACCTTGGAAAGTACAATTCAAAATCCGTTCTCTGAATTTTAGAGAAAACATGCTCTTGTTTTGGCAGCCATTCTCAAATGCTCATGTGCATGTTTAGCTTTTCTAAAGTTAGTTCTCCTGTTGGACTTGGGCTTCTTGGTCTTTCAGCAGCGTTTGGCAGGCAGGTAATTTTTACGGCTGTACACTGTACTGCAACAATCATCAATTCTTCAGTTGAGGGCTTGAAAAATGATCAGTCTTAGAAAGCTTTGCCTTTCTGAAAGTTGCAAGCAGGGATGAGAGCTGGGAACATGCTGGTATGTTTATTTTGATTACTGTGGTAGTAACCGCTGTGGTGAACCTCAGACCTTTTAGGTTTTTCTCATATGCCTTGAGTTTGGAAAAGGACCTTGACCACCCAGCAGAAAACAAATAGCAAATTCTGACTGATTAAGAAAAAACTATTCTCCATGTTGTAATGAAATCTATATCACCTTTCATGCAGCTGGTGGGGAAAAGGTTAAGACAAATCTGGAGGGAAAAGGGAAACACTCCAGCTGGCTGCAGACAGCAGGTACACAAAGCATTGTCTCTCAGAAGAGAGGTGCTCTATTTAGGGCCTACAGACTTAGAGCAAGAGCCTGAACAGCAGGGTTCAGTGCAGCTCAAACCAAACGAACCTACAAAGGTTTATTAGAGGGTGACTGTCAGATGCACAGAGAGCAGGACTCATCTATTAAAGATAAAACTGAATGCAAGGAAGGGTGGTTGGAGTAAACCTTGTCACTGACCTTTATTGTTTGACAAGGCTGCAAGGAACCAGATATTATCCTTTGGACATTTTCACTGTAGTTTGGGGCTAAATATCGTCCATCCCAACAGAGAAACCAGGGTAAAACTCAAGATCCTAAAGGAAGAACAAGCAGAAGTTTACTTTGGGGTTAGAAGCATCAGTGAAAAGCCCACCATGACCTAATAAGTCTAGTGATGCCATAGGGAGACTCAGAGACAAACATAGTTGAAAAAATAGGAGAAAAGATCCTCTTTTTTGTTTTGTTTGTTTTTACAAGGTATTTCTGTTGCAAGCATGGAAATTTTGGATTGCTCCTCATGATCATTCGAGTGGCATTTTTTGCAGCCATCAAAAGGCTCTTCTGCCATATTTTTCCTTTTTCCTTTATTGATTTTTCTCTTTAAGACTTTAATTCACTCTTTTTCAGTCGCTACAGTTAAGAGAGAAATTCTGTAGATCACATAGAGATAACATTCCAGCCTACACCGGGTCACTCACACCTCACATAAGAATACAAGTTTCCTGCAGACAGCTAGTCCTTTCCTGCTTTTTAGGCCTTTTTACTCCATCTTTTCATTTTTTTCTCTCTCTTAGTATTTGGGTCTTAATCTTTCTTTAGACTTATCCTTCACGCTGTGCTTATCTGAAATGTACCAATAATTGCTGCTACCTATACGTGGTTTGATCATTCTGTGCATTCCTTGTTGAAACTATCAGTGAAACAAGACGTCTAAAATATGGTTCTGTAGAGTTAAGGCAATATTTTGGGTGTCTGAAATCTCTTATAAATTGTTCTGTAGACAGTCAGTTTTTTAAAAGAAAAAATGACAGCACCAAGCCAACCCTAATGACATATTTCAGTGTAATGCTGTAATTTTAGCCCCTGCCATGAACTATTGCTGTTGTACAGTAAAGTATTTTGCTAGTAAACGGTGCAGTGATTTCCAGTAAGGCCCCTTCCATTTATTCCATCCTTCCATCAGCAAAATTCCCATCTCACCAATTCCAATGTATTAAAAAGAAAATACTCATCTAAAGCACATTAGACACCGTGTGAGTGCCCTACAAATAGTAAATAGTAAAGACGAGCTGTTGTAGTTTCACCTTGTTTATCTTCAGATGTTTTTGAAAAGGCAGAAGATGAAGGTGCTTATTGCCTTGAAGTGGATGAAGTGAACCAAATGCATGATCTGTTTATTGGCATCAGTGTTTTTAGCTTCTTCCTGGATGTGTGCACAGTAATGTGCAAACACATTTAATTGCCTCTGCACTAATCAGCCTTTTCCCAGGAGGCCAAATATCTTTTTAATAAGCCTTTTTTCTTTTCCTTTTTCTCTTCCTTTTTCTCTGGTACCCTGTTTCCCACCTGCTGGAACTGTCCTGCTTAAGTATTCTTTCAGTTCTCTGTTGCTCATTGCAATTATCTTTCTAGCAATTTTATTCTTAACTGGTTGGGTGCATTTCTGTGGCTCTTTGTGGCTGACCAGCTTCAAGATCTGTTGCTGTCAGTCAGCTGCCATGTAATAATTTGTTAAAGGATGGATCAACTTGGAAAAGATGGTCAGTGGCTACACTAATTGTTGGGTCCTTGGGAAGCAGGACCTCAGACCTCTGCACCGTTGCAGACTGAGAGCACTGGTGAGGAGGACAAGGACTGCCACACCGATTTCCAGTGATTTCTTGTGGGGCCTTCGTTTCTGAACTTGGGAGGCATGAATCAGAATTGAGCTCTGGAGCACTAAGCCACAGAGCCTCCATGGCTGGCAAGCATAGGGCCGGAAATTCAGATGAATAGAGCGCTAAATGTTTTTTTGTTTGACGCTCATGCTTAACAGAAAATGATGAATCCATTAGCAAGTCCTGCTGCTGCCAAAAGAAACAGACTTGCACTTGTAGATTGCTTTCATTCTGTGCTATCAAGCCACTGCATGCTCAGCTTCTGCAAAGCCGACAGTCATCTATCACTTAAAAATGGTTTTTTAGAGGTACAGTCATCTTTGTCTTAAGTGTGTGTATGTGTCTGCTAGAAAGCGTCTCATTAAAATATACTGGCCTCATCAAGCACCTCAAACAAAATTCATAGTGGAAAATGTCTTATTTTCTGTTTGCTTTGAATTATTTCAAAGTTTGTCACTAGTTTCACATGACAATGGGGCATTTGGAATGATACTTGTTGGTGATGATGTGTCAGAGAGACTAGATGGCTCTTACTATACACAATGTGAAAAATGTGTCAGTGGAGAGTGGACCGGGGCAGTTCTGAATTCACAAAGGGATAAGAATGTTTCTGAGTCTGATCGTACTTATTCAGGCAAAACTCCCTGCAGTCCTAAGTATCCCATTGAAAGCAGTGGGACTACTGAATATGTAAAGGGTCCAGGATCAGATGAGTAATGTCTCTAGAAACAAAAAAAGTCCTAAACTAAAGATTTTTTTTCTTCATGAGATACTTTATCCAGCATAGTAAAAACATGTGTATTTATAGCCTAGATTATGCTTTGTTTTGTGGGATGAAAAAACACATTTTAGAGTTGGCCCCTTTCCTGAACAGATGTTACTGGCCTGGGTGAATAACTTATTCAAGCATACGATTTAACAGAATTGGATGAGAATTTTTGCCAAACTCAATTCTGACTAAAACTGAAATCTTTCACCACTTTTCTTCCCTCTGTCCTACAGACTCTGCTGTTCAGTTCAGCAAGTTTCTGTCTTCCGGCTGAGGCTGTTCAGGGGTTACATCCACCCCTTTGGTTTCACACTTACATTATTCTCATGCAAGAAAATCTGTAAGCAATTTTAAAAAAAAAAAAAATTCAAATATGATTCTCCCTTGAGAAAAGGACTGTCAGGGTAACATCAGGGGCTTCGATGTTTGTCTCTCATTGATTTCTCACATGAAATGTGTTCATTTTGCTGGTGCAAAGATGTTTGTTTCTAATTGCCACTGCTTCTAGCTCCAGCTGGCTTCTTTCCTTCTTGCACATTATCACCAGTATTTAAGGTTTTGCAGGTCAAATTAGACCCGCAGTGACATCTGTGCCACCCATTGCTTTCAGAGAGAATACCCAGGTGTGGCTGAATGCAGTCGGATAAACAGTCCTGTTCTCTGCACAAGACGGGACAGACTGGATCTCCTTCTCTCTTGGCTTTGATGGGTCTGTGGTCTAACAGAAATTAATTTGTTGTCCAAGCCTGTACTGCGTTAGGAGTAAGGAACAGGTTTTTTAATGGAAAAAGAGACAATTTTTACAGAGGTATCTCTGAGTTTGAGCAATAGTACCAAAATAGTACCACCTGTTCCTGGTGAGGAACAGGACACTGGCTGTGATGCTTTTTCACTCACCTGAGGTACTATAACTACCTCCCAATATCACTCCAATGCACTAACCGAGGGCTGCAGGGCTGCATTAATTCTGAAACTGTTACTGAGGTAAATCCTGTAGAGAGAATTTTTTTTTCTCCTCAAGAGATGTTCTTGGTGTTGGGGTCTGAGTCAAAGAGCAGGAAGGCAGATTCTTCTCATGCCTGCCACCACGCCTGCTCATCACTGAAGTCGTCAGCACTGCATGTAGGTGAAGGAGAGTAGAGCACAGATGCATTGAACGTTACCTAGAAAAAACAGCTGTGTGATGGTGTAGCAATGTCATTGTCAATGATGCCTTTCCAACAACTGAGATCACCCACCTGAACTATTAAAACCTTCCAAGAAATTGGTAAGGGGGCATGGCGTCCTTGGCCAAGCCTGGTGCCGAACATAGAATGCACATTTGCTCTTCTGGAAGATTGTGAGGTAACCTCTTGTGTGTCTGGTTGCCCATAAAGACAAATAGGTAGGGAATAAGTTAGTGGGTAAATACTACATCTTCGAACACATAGGTGCAGGTCAGAGTATAAACGTGATGTTTATACTATGCTATGCTGTTAGTAGTTGAAGCTTTAAAAAAGTATAATCAAGGAAAATACAAAACAACAGCTACATTACACACGTAACGTAAAATATATTAGAAATGAGTGTGATTAACACATTCCAAATTAGGGATGCAGCTGGCTTTATAAATTGTTTTACATATACTCCCTGACAACCTTGGCCTCTATAATCCTGATTTCAATAAATAGCAGTTTTGAGTATTGCTAACTCACTGCCCAATGGTTATGCCTGCCTTTGGTAGACTTCTAAATACTATCGTTGCTCTTCAGTATGGATGAGAAATACTTGAACAGTTCTAGGATTTGCTTATCTGTGCTGTAGCTGCAAGTTTCAATGAGTATGTTGCATGGTTGGGTCCCTTTTGTCGACCTTCTGTATGTTTGCATGCAGTGCAATCACATCTGCTTCTTGAGGTTAGTGAGGCAGCAAGTGTGGCTGCTCTGTTCATAAAAATACATTAATAGAAGAATTTGAAAATACCAGCACTGACCTTTTTTTTTTTCTTTTCTTGGTCTGTTGACATATTAGGAAACAGACTCTGTAATCTCATGTTTTAATTCCTCTTTGGAGCACAGTTTAATGCTTAAAGAAGCATTTGCGTGCCTATATTGTTATAAATGCATCCGATTCTTAAAAGACAACATAGAAAGTAATTCTTGAAATCTAAGGAATTTGAATGAGCTATATTCTTAAGATATTAAGTCCATGTATTAAAGGTATACAAGCAGATTCTCAGACGCATTCACATACTCAGTTTGGCAAGAGGATCATCTATATGAATAGTTCTTTGTTTTCCTTTCTGTGATTTGTACAGGTTGTTACAGCACTCGGACTGATACTGGCAATAATTGAAAATTCTTCACAAATACTTTAAATCTCAGGGGCTGGATTCTACTTTACTCACTGTAGTCTTATACCAGGAGAACTGCATTTGGTTCAGTACAGTAATCCAGCTTTAAACTAGGAGAGTGCAGGAGAGCAGGGGAATGGAGTCACATTCCCGTATGTTCTGTTCCGATATTTAAAAAAATGACATCAGCTGTCAGATTTTATGTTGAAAGTCTCGTCTCCTTTGACCGTCTGTGGCACTGATCCTGCTCAGTAGATCTTGGGTGAGTCCCAGTTCAGTCACTGGGACTACATAGGATGTTGTGGGTACATCCTGTTTCAGGTTGTCATTAAATGTGCCTATGTGCTGCCATTTTTACTGTGAGCATCACAAGTATGTACAGAGAGATGCAAGTTTGCAAGGACTCTTTTGTAAGCGTGCCCTGGATGAAACAACAGAGTTTAGGGAGTTTATTGGGTCCACTCTCCCCAGACCCCCTTAGTCAAATACCTCTTGACAAGTTATTTTCCTTGAGGGAGGGAAACAGATTTAGCCTTTGGAAAAATAAGCTGTACAAAGCAACATAGTTCTCCACAAACAGAGGTCATTCATTCGCTTGTTACTTGCCATGTTCTGGGTGCTCTGCTGGGGACTGGGGTCTGCTCCCATTGACCCTGAAGAGCCTTGACTCCCTTTGCTTCGGGTTTTGAGTGGGAGCCCTCCTATTGACTCCCAGCACCTGAAAGCTGGCTACAGATTCTAAACTAGTCAGTGAGGTTGTTTTTTATTGATGAAGAGAAACAGATACCTCCCTATGGAACTGCATCCCGTCGTAAGATACATGTCTAAATAGCTGTGATGAACTGCCCTTTCTGAGGTTTTCTCTCTAGAGCCACAGATTATAAAGGGAGCAGAGTAGTTTAGACCAAATGGCTGATAAGAGGAAAGATGACTCCACACATAGGCGGTCACAGTAGGAGCAAAGAGCCTCTGACTCAGGATGGCAGAATTTTATAGCCATACTAAACAGTTTTAAATAGCTAGGTAGGCAATGACAAAACTCTGGCTGTCTTTGATGGAAGCAGCTATAGGTTCTGGGAACTGTTCTGCCTGATGGCGAGATGAGGGGTGAGAGAAAAAAAAAATGCACCCGCACAGGAAAATAATCTGTAATTCAGTAGATTGTCAGGAACCCTCTATTTTGCTTCTGAGTAACTGGTTTGTGAAGCTGAACTGATGATAATTCACTTTTAAGTGACCACCAAAAATGCAAAAATGCATTTTAAATATGTTGCAAGAGTTCTGACCCCTTAAAATACAGTGCTTTCTGTACAATGAAAGTATTTTGGTAGAGGTCACTACCTAACAGCACTTGAAGTGAGGCAAAAGATTATTAAAACACCACTTCCTTTGATATTGAGGTCTTCATCCCAGTGTACTGTGGAGCAAATCCAATGTGATGCAATTACTGGGGGGGTTCCATCACTGTGCTAAGAGAGAAGCTATGTGGAAGAGGCTGTCTTACAGGTGACACAATGTCCATGCTCTGATGGCTTTGCATTTCCACTGCAATGGCTTCACATTTCCACCTGAAGCTTGTGAGTCTTTCACAAGGTGGGAGGGTTTTACATCCTTGTATGGTGGTCAAGGAGCAGAAAGACCAAGCAGAAGTCACGAAACAGCAAGACCACAATAAGGCCAACCTCAGCTCATTGGATATCTGTGCTCACTTCGTTAGACCTCACTGATAAATTGAGGGCAAAGCCTTTAGTTTTCCCTCTGGTCAACAAAAACATACTCTCCCAGTAACGTAACTGCTCAAAGGAAGTACTGTGAAGCACAAAGTCTCCAGTCATCCTGGAAACTAGGTCAGATGTGTGTCTTGAGGCAGTCTGGCCCTAGCTCTGCCTAGTATCTGTAATACTAGAAGTCAGAAATCTTACTTGTCTCTCACTCATTTTTTCTGATTTTTTTCTACATTTTGTACTCATTTGGATGATAAAGCCAGGTGTTTTGGTTTTTTGTTGGTTGGGGTTTTTTTTCTTTATTGGTTTCCCTGTCACACATGGCTGCAAAGTTTGAGCTGCAACATCATTAGAAAATGTTGGGTTTTTTTTAAAATAAGCATTTCCACAAGAATTTTAAGAGGTAAAGTAGCTCAGAGAGTTATTTCCAAGGGCTTTGCGCTTGAGCAGGTGGCTAGACTTTTGGTTAAAATAAACATTTCCTACTAGCATTTTTAGCTCAATAATAGCAGATCTGGACTATCTTTAGAAAAGTGTTTTCTTAGAAGAGCCACTGCTTGAACAAAATAAGTTTGCATTCATAGAATGTTTTGGAAGATATTTCTTCACACTCTGTGGCAAAGCATCAACTTCTACTGTCTGTTGATTCAAAAATTAGAGGTGTGCAGTAGTTGCTCTGGCAACAGAGTCTCATTTTACCCCTTTGCTCATTTCCAACCTGTTACTAAATTACTAAGCACTGGAGTGATGCATCAAAGCGCACCTAGAGATGCTGTTAATGTAATGAAACTGAGCCTTCATCTACTTAAAACATGTTGTGTCAGCTTGGAAATAAGACAGGTGATTTCTTTACCCCCAGAAGCTGGCACCACGTCAACTACCTAAAGTTTTAAAGTTATGAAAACAAGGGCTACACCAAAAAAATTCTTTGTATGGAATTTACTGATGAGTTGTACCTGGGAACACTGAATTTGTTTGTTAGCAAATTATAAAAGATCCTTTTTACTTCATGGTCACAGCATCTGTCAGGTGATTTTAGTATTTTTAAGTAGTTCAGTTCATATTTTCTATGTGTATGTGATATAATAAATGCATAGATTTATTGCTACTCCTTCAGATGGAAAGAAACTGAGGACATGAATCTGTGTTATTGAAGGCAGTCGTGTGCACTTTTAAAATTTTCTCACATCGTTTTTTTTGGGCACTTTCTCAAATTATCAAAGATGAGGCTTTTATTGGTCAGTTAGAGCATTCACCTCTGAGTTGCACAAGCAAACTGGTTTAAACAGAGCAACAATTACAGCACTACAGTAAACATCTAAAGGGAGACCCTTTGGGGCTTAATATCAGGGGAGTGAGGAGGTTTGGATTTGTCCGTCTGCCTTGGGTGCCACATCACTGTGCAGGGTGGCAGATCAGCCGTGGCAAGCCCTGGTGCCCAGAGTCTCCCAGGAGCCTCACACCCTATCATACAACTGCTCATTATACACTGTGTTTTTAGCTAGTATTTCAGTCTCAAGAACTTTCACTCTGCTTTGAAAGAAGGGATAAAATTAAGGCAGAAACACATTCTTCTAGAAAAAGATGCTGTTTCCAGCATCACATTATGAGACCAGTTTGGCACCCTGTTTTACAGGCATGAGAGTGTGGGCTGAACCCTCGTGTCCTCATCTCCTAGAATTAAGTGGGGAAGGATAAAAATGATAAGGTTCGGTGCTGCTGTTGCTCTACCCTAACACAGAGTCTCACCTCTGGTGTGATACTTATCCAGGCATTATGCTTGTAATGCATCATGAGTTCATCTACCGTGCCAGCACTGCAAGACCTTTTACTCCTTTTACTTGGTGCAAAGGAGCAAAGTGAGATGAGGGTCTCATCTGGATACCCCTCTGGTTTATAAATACTTCTGCCATATGTAGCATAAGTTCCTGAATTTATTACTTGCATGAAGTCATGTTTGGCTATGATTTGAGAGGTTATATATATAAGAATTGCCTTTTGATAATGTTTTTCCACAGCATCTGTAGAATATTAAGTGGTAGGAGACCAACTAGTAAGACCTTCCGTAATGTCAGCAAAATTTCAGCTCCTTAATACACTGGTTTCACACTGTTTCCCGGCTTGAAAACCCAGTACTAAGCCTTTAAAATAACACTATGAGCTACAGACCTTTGTTTAAAAGTAAGGTGCCAGATAATGCCTATAAATGTGTTTGGTTTTAGCCTCACATTGCAACTTTTCTGTATGTAATTCTGGTATATTTGCACGGGCTTCTTTTGACTGTCATTTTTAATGTATAATGTTTTTACCAGGTGGGCTGCAGACCTGTGTTATCACTACAGTAAAAAAGTCCACATGTACCATGTTACAAAGTGCAGAACATACCAGATATAATTTCCATACTGGGTTTAGAGATCAGACTTTAGCATAACTTTGCTCCAGATGCAAGATGTGGACAACAGAGACATGTTGTGTTACAGGTTTTACTAATGCAGATTTAAAATAACGTGACTGAAGTTCTAAATTGATGTGACAGTTGCACCTTTTCTGGATAAAAGAATGGGCTGCAGTGTTATGCCTGGTTTTAAAACCAATATACATGATCTGAACCAGATTTTTTTCATCATAGTTTTGAAAATTTCCTTCCAGACAGAGGCAATGTATAGGAACATTTCAAAGAAATGTAAACATGCACTTAGACCCGATAACTTGTGTCCAGGCCAAATTTCAGCTGAAGTATTTACTATTTTTTACGTCCTTTCCAGATTTCAGTTGCACTTTCCTTTACTTGTATTCTCCTTAAATTTCCACACTGGTGCAGTGTAGCTGCATGTAGTTAGACTAGTAAAGAAGTGCCTCAGCCGAGGGGAAGCTGAGCTTGGTGAGAGGCTTTCCCAGTACTTAGAGCTCTGCTCTCCCAGCTGGGAACAATGCTGCCAACAGGCCAATGCTGCAGGAGCCAGCATGGCTCCTTTGTCTGGTATTTGACATTGGGCAAAATAAAGCCAACTTGATGCATGAAAAATGGCACAAAGGAACGGGTAAAGAGAGTAGGAGCAATACATGGTTTTGCTGGAGAGACCAAGTTATTCCTTCTGATATCTGAGGATGTTTCTTCTGAACTTGGCACTTAAAGATGAATAGAACTGAAGCTGTCCTTGGCAATACTTTGCAATTGACACGTTAGAAAAGGATCCAAGGAAGATCAAAATCTAACAGGGAGGTACCGAAATCATTGCTGATGAATGAGAGCTCATAGCTGTTATATGTCCATAAATACCACATATTGTAGGATGCTCTTTAGCTTGTATGCTGCGCTATGTAAACTTCCCTGTATGCTTTTTGGCAGAGTTTTGCTCCCGTGCAAACATTTTACAAACTGTGGCATGAAGCAGCTTGTTTTGCCTACACCATCAAAGTCTTGGTGTCTCGGAGCTTATAGTGACTCATGCTTTTCTTTGCAGTTTGGCTGCCTCCCTGTAAGACAGCATAATGTGGCCAGCAGGAGCAGAGAAGTGGTCGTGCCCCTGTACTCAGCACTGGTGAGGCCGCAGCTTGAGTACTGTGTTCAGTTTTGGGCGCCACAGTATAGGAGGGACATTGAGGTGCTGGAGCGTGTCCAGAGAAGGGCAACAAAGCTGGTGAGGGGTCTAGAAAACATGTCTTATGAGGAGCAGCTGAGGGAATTGTTTAGTCTGGAGAAGAGAAGGCTGAGGGGAGACCTTATTGCTCTCTACAACTACCTGAAAGGAGGTTGTAGTGAGATGGGAGCTGGTCTCTTCTCCCAAGTAACTAGCGACAGGACAAGAGGAAATGGGTTCAAGTTGCGCCGGGGGAGGTTTAGGCTGGACATTAGGAAAAGATTTTTCACTGAGTTATCAAACATTGGCACAGGCTGCCCAAGGAGGTGGTTGAGTCACCATCCCTAGAAGTGTTTAAAAGTCCTGTAGATGTGGTGCTTAGAGATGTGAGATGTGGTGCTTAGAGATGTGGTTTAGTGACAGACCTGGTAGAGTAGGGTCAATGGTTGGACTAGATGATCTTAAAGGTCTTTTCCAACCTAAATGATTCTATGATTCTATGATAGCTGGTTAATAATTTTGCTGAGTGCATTGATGTCTTTTTCGTTGAAAGGATCACATGAACAAACAGTAGGATGAGCAGCCCTGGATAAACAGATGATCAGGATAATGCTGATTGCACTTAAGTGGAGGAGATCAGCAGAGTAAAGACAAAAGGAAAAAAAATCAGTAACAAATTTTGTTGTCTTGGCCTTATTCTAACTCTTCTTGGACAAACAAGCTTTGCAAAAGAAGTGAGAACAAATGAATCCTATATGGCTTTGATTATTTTTAGATTGGCATTGATATGTTGTGACTCTTTTCTTCCACATAATGTTAGAGGTAGAAGTCAGTGCGCTACCATTTTTTTAATTGAAAGACCATCAGCGTAATTTGGAAACAGAATTTTCCAATGAACAACATATCTTGGAGAGCACAAAAGCAAATAATAACAATACAGTTGAACTGTTCCGGAACATTTTATCAAAACCTATCTGTTTCTAGGAATGGTGTCGCAGACTGTATGTAAAAGCACTGGGACATCAGAGCACTCTGCTGTATCCAGAAGTACTAAGCAAAGAAAATAACATACCCGCTCTGAGCACACTCACCCTTCTGACCACAAAAAGCATCTTGCTGGAAATGTGAAATATTTACAAACACTGCATGGATCACAATATGCAGTCAGAAACTCATAGATAAATTTAAACCCAAAGGATGCAGTTATGAGATACTTCGAGTGCCCTGTTATATCTTCAGATACCAGCGTAGCCATATGAGATAACTCGAGAAACATTATAAAATGTTTTCATGCGTATTTCAGGAATTTTATGAGTATCAGTGACTTTGCACATAAAAGTATCATGGACCAAAACTTTGCAGAGATAGAAACATTCTTATGAATCTTTTCCTCTAAAATCAGAAGTTCTTAATGCTTCAGTTGAAGAACTCTTCAGAAATTATCAGGATAAGGCATGTGCTTCTCTGTCAAAAATTGCTGAGTCCGCCTATTAGGGGCCTGCCCTCCTGGGACTTTAACAGTGTAATGCACCAAGAGCAAACGTACTGTATACCTCAGTCATGGCTCTGTATTTCTCAGAAACTGAGAGGCAGCAAATGTCAGGGCAGCCATATAAAAGCCATTGAACAGCATTCATTTAGGCAGCTGCAGGAAACTACTGATTCTGGGCTAAGTCCTAAATCAGGACTGGGTCCCCATTTGAAAGGTCTGGAAGGAGACTCCAAAAAATGGCTGATTTTTTTTTCCCCCAGTGGAATTTGAATTCTTGTCAATGCAACATCACTTCTTTTGAGATATCTTGAAATTCTTCTTGCAGGAGGTCCCATGGGAAATCCTATAAGTTGGAAGAGACAGAGAAGATGGGGAATGGCCACAGTTTATGACTGGAGTCCCAATATAAAGAGCAAGAAGGAAAAAGATGCAGTTTTAGGGACAGCTCAGTTTGTTCTGTTCTTCAGCGTGTAGATTGTGTAGATTTTATTTACGTAATTACTAGATATTAATGCATTGCTGAGCTTTTAATTGAGAATGGGTCTCTTGACCCATTCGATAAATTCAATTGCTCGAATGAAGGAAAGTAAGAAGGAAAATGGTGGCTTTGACTCAACCTAAAATCTGCATGTTTTTCAATTTCACCAGAAGCTGGATCCTCATCCTTAGATCTAACTTTGTGTTGTGGATTCTTGGTGGGACCCCAGCTCTTTATTGTCTTATTTACAGCAAAAGTATTGAATCAGCGTCATGGAAATCCTTTGACAACAACTGTCCTCAAACATTTTGTGAATTTAGAGAAAAAACTTCACACACAAAGCTTAACCATGAACCCCAAATTTGAGTGCAGACTTCCTGCGAGTCTCATAAAATCTCATATTAAGCCTAATTCAAATCTAAAGAAAATCTTCTTTGCTCATCCTGTCTTCAGTGAAATCCTTTGCTGATTCCCTCCCCAGCTATAACAGAAGATGAATCAAGCAATCCTCACCCTGCGGGCACAAAGCAACCCCACCCTCTGACATCAGTGACTGCAGCAAGAGAAGGGACTGACATCCAAGGATGTGAAATAATGTTATTTGTGGATTTCTTGTTCTTCCTCTTCTACTAATGACAATACAGGGGAATGTTTATTCTTACTAAATGAAAAGCAAACATTAAAGTGTCATTTAGACATTTTTCTGTAAAGTGTACAGAGTATGTTAAAGTATATCAAACACTTAAAAAGCACATTACCTTGTCAAGTGCCGCAGATGAAAAGGTCAGCACTGGTCTTCTGTCTTTTTTTCTACATGAATCATAGACAACAAACAAGACTTAACATTTGCATTACTATTTTAATCTGCACCATTATTTATGAGGGTTCTCAAAATACTTGTAACCCTCAGAAAATATTCTAGCATAGGCTGGTATTATTACCCGCTCAGGTTACAAATGAGACACAAAGACGGCACAGCTGAAATTTTCCAAAGTAACTACTGGCTAGGGCAGAGAAAGGGCACCTCAGCTGCTGAGTATCCAGCCTGAGTGATACAGGGCTTTATTATCAGATGTGCTCTCACATACCAGTGAGAGGTACAAATGTTCTGCATCTCTGAAAAATAAACACACCGTTCAGATAGCTCAGTTTTTGTGTATCGAGTAAGCAAAAGCTCCAGAAAAGAGAAATTCTGACTGCACTGAAGGATGGCTGATGTGATAAAACCAGTGGGATAGCTTTAATTTTCACGCTCAGGCTTTCACCGACAAATGAGTGCCCAGTTAGTTAATCAGGCTGCTGGAGCAATTCTGTGCAACTTCTTCCTTTTAAATAACTTTGGCAAAGTCAGACTCATATATATGCTGTGCTCTCTACCTCAGAGTCACTCAGGAACATTCTTCAAAAGGCATTTTTGTGTCTTTATAATTGAATTGATTCTTAAGTTGTGCCACGGGTGTACACCTTATCAAAGAAGAGCTAGCACTCCATTTGTTCATAATGCCCTCTAGGAGGAGGTTTAACATGCAATGTTTGTTGTTTCTAGCAGGTCTCTCTGCAGAGAGAGAGGTCGCTACTCAGGGAGGCACTTTCCTCCTTGGAAACAAGAAAAGAAATCACCGGGAAGGAGGGGAAAATGCATCTGGGTAACAGGAGGGGATCTTGTCAATCTTCAAGTCACTAGAAAATGATCATGAAAGTCTTTTGTTAGAGAAGCCTATAATGGTACTATTGCTTGTCTATTGTGGCCACTAACAGCAAATAGCCTGCGAGGGCAGGGGAGATATAGGATTAGACAAATTGTGAAGAGGGGCTCTGGATGCTTGAAAAGTGCATTCCTGCTCACCAAGGTCAGAGGGGCCAAAATAGTGTCATCATTCATCCTCAATGGAAGTATTTCTATAAACAAATTGACCTTTAAAAACATCCATGGCATATATGGAATAATGCTAATGATGTACTATTGGATTTCTTCCACAAGTGGAAACAGAAAAGCAATTGTAATTCACTTATGTTGAGTTGGAGACTGTTGTACAGTACTGTTTCTACTGCCAGAAACTGCAGGCATCCTGAAAAAAAATTTTTTTAGAAAGCTGAATTAGTACCATAATTTTTGATGCGCTTTAAGAGTAAGCCCACTTGGTAAATTTTTTCAGAGGGCTCGTCCTTATCCACATATGTATTTCTGGGGATAGTATTGGGTTGAAGCTATATGCATCCATCAGAGGTAGGCAAAAAGGATGGACTCAATCTTTCCTGATGGAAGGGGGACAGAGTACCAACTCTCTCTGTCCAGCCTAGCAATGTTCTTCTCAGTTGTGCTTTTGAGCAGCGGGCCTTGCCCAGTCCATCCTTTGACTTCAATACTTAGAGGGCCTATTGCTTAAGTAACTTGATCAGACTTTACTTGTTATAAGGAAATTGCCCTTCCATAATGCACTTAAAGTACATGAAAAGAGCTTCAAGAAGACAATGATAGACATAGATATTATACTGAATGGCAGCTGCTAAATATATGTGCGCTGATAAATGTCGGTGAAGTTAACTTCGTATGGTAAGACAAGTTAAAGGTTTATTTCAAGCTTTAATTAAGAGGTACCTCAGTGAAATTTTTAAAAGCATCAAAGTTACAAACTACATTTTGAATTATTCTCCCTCTATATGCAGTCAAGGGCATGTTTTCTCTACCATCTTGTAGCATGCACATTATTAGTTTGCAAAATCACAGTACATAAGTGACCACAGATGACAAAACTGCCCTTGACAGTGGCTGTCTACTCTGCGAAGTAATATTGTTTCCAAACGCCTGAATAAAAGCACATTAACAGCAGGAGTCAACAAAGCTAGTTTTATGATTTTTATTTTTAAAGAAAGACTTTAAAAGTGCCCCTGATACTTTTTTAGAATCTTTTTCAACTGGCTTTTTCTTGAACAATACTTACAACATCCTGATCTTTGGGGTCAAATCACTCTCTCAGTTGCATGCTGTGCAGTTCTGAAAATTTGGAACGAGTTTAGAAGTTTGAAGGACTGACTTTAACCACCAAGCTTAAACACAGAGAGATTCAGGCATTCCCTGGGTCCTCCAAAGCATAGCTCTTTTTGCAGGTTTCCATCATTTTTTGGAGATGTATTATCATCTCTACAAAATGAGGAAAAAAATAATTAAAACCAAGTCTTTCAGTTTAATAGCTAGCAAAATAATCTACCAAGCATACATGACAACTGATACTAGAAGAAAGGCCTTATCATTTCAAACTACTTAAGATCTTCATGGAATTAAGGCACTGGGCTGAGTCTTAGGAGATCTGGTGTTAGTTTTCTGGTTTTACACCTGGTATATATACTCTTGGGAAAGTCACTTAAAAGTTCTGTGACCCTGCTGTAAAATGGAGGTGGTAACACCTCTTCTTAGTTGTTCCCTCTCCTGTACGCTTAGAGCGAAGACCTTTCAGGTCTTTTGTGGGAATGGACAAGAGAACTCCAATATAATTTGGTACTGTGAAACAAAATGAGGATGATCCAAATCTATCTGTTCTTAATCCTTTCACAGACAATTAAGCGAACAGAATGCAAAATACAGCCCAAAGGGAGTATTACATGAACTTGGGCACTTACAGCAAGATTTCTAGATGAGAAATCAATGAGTTAGTTACAAGTTGCTTTTCTGGGGATATCTAAAATAAAGTTAAACAAAAAGCTTCATTTTACTGTTTTAAGGTAGAATCTGAGTATTCTGAAAAACACTTTAGTCTTGATTTTTATTTGATTATTTTTTACAGCAGAATATCTTATGTCCATGTCAACAAATCCTAGGCCCTGTCCTGAAAAATAGCATAGTGTATTTTGGTCAAAAAGTTTATGTTATGGTTGAGCTGTAAGCACTTGAATGGCTGTGATGGGAATGAGAGTCATGAGAAATTAATGGAAAAGTTGC
Organism: Burhinus bistriatus; assembly: GCA_013397275.1. Taxonomy (NCBI): domain Eukaryota; kingdom Metazoa; phylum Chordata; class Aves; order Charadriiformes; family Burhinidae; genus Burhinus; species Burhinus bistriatus. The sequence continues at coordinate 883,161 of VYXH01006729.1, read as the reverse complement.
TGACATTCAACATGCCTCCAAATCAGATTTAGCTTTGGGGTTGAAACTAAAGATACCAAAATATGTCTCCTGGAATTAGCAAAGCAATTTGAGCTGGGTAAGAATGCAGTGATCCTTGCTACAGAGGATCTCAAAAGTCATTGCATATTTGCTTCCTTTATAGTAGAAAGCGGAGCAGGGCAAGGAGGAAATGCAGTGTTGACTCTGATGCCCTTTAATGTTGGTTAGCAGTTATTGAGAAAGGAGTTTCTTTAGGGTAGAGTATCCTCCACATCTCCTCTTATAAGGTTCATATTCCTCCCGTTTTGTCAATGGTTTAAAGAGAGAAACTCTTGAAAGAAAGCATGCTTTTTAAAAGTAATTAAAAAATAAAGCTAACAATGATGGACAGCAATTCAGACAGCACTAACGCAGAGCACCTGAAAGTTAAGTCTTTCCATTGACTTTTGTAAGTTTTTGAGAGTTCAAAGCTGCATTTACCTGGCAGGGGACCACCTTTGAAGGTGCCTGGAAGAAGTGAGTGAAGAGAGATTTGACGAAAAGAGGGAACATTAAACTGAAGAGGTGATTTCAGGAGCTTCATATCAGGAAATGAAGCATGCGCTGGTGTCACTGCTAGTCAAAAGCTACCAGCAAAATAGGAAACAAACAATTGGGCCATTCTTTTCAGCTAGGCCTTATGTGTGTAATGGGTTGTCACTTAAATACAAATACATGCATGTAAGTAAGATTTAGATGTCAGCTGCTGGAATTTCTCATCTCTAAATGTGGACCTCCTCTTAAAAGAGTTTTAATTGATAAAACAGGGCATCAAGGATGAAAAATTCTGACGTTAAACTCTCCCTTTGAAGCAGCTATCCAAATTCCAGTTCACCAGCTGTTTAGAGAAATTAGAAGCAAGACTCTCATTCTTCCAGTTTGTAGCATTCTGGGCACAGTGGGAAAACTTGCACACCCAAAGCTACTCAACCTACAGTTCCTGTTGCAAGGCCTTGAGAGATGCAGTGGAGTGGAGATGTACAGGATGGAAGCACGGCACCTGGGCTCCAAGCCCAGCTCTGTTCCGAACCTGCTTTGTGATGTTGGTCACAAGGTTTGGGGGAGATAAAACAAGAGCAGTCGTGAAAGGGGCTGTTCAGAGAAGATGGCTTATAGCAAGGTGCTGTCAGGGCACCAGCCAAGAGCTCCATTTGTCGCCTGTGCCCCTCCACCAAGGTGCCGCAGACCAGGTACCACACCGCAAACCTGCCGCGTTGCCAGCTCGAAAGGTGACCTGAATGTGACCCTGCAGCTAAAGAGACTCATCCAACCAGCCTCAGCTATGGGTTCCACTGAAACAGTTTCCTTTCAGTCCTTTAGTGTTATTGTTATTATTTCTTTAGATTTTATGCAACAATAAAAGTGAGGCTTCAGTTCCCGGCTGCAGCAACCCCTCCCACAAATCAAAAGAATACGACTTTCATCTTGAAAAGACTGAATAAATATGCCCTGAATACAGAGGGGCATGGATTCCAAACACCCCGAAGTCTTGGAAGAAACAATTGTTCTTTCTTTGATTTGATTCATCCCCAAAGGTTCAATATACATATCTCACGGAGTCTGGGTGGTTTTTAGAGTCAGGGCTTTGCTTCAGGTGAAGGTGTTGAAAGATGCCACAGGAACAATGAGACAGAAAGTGTTACTAAGGGATTGGGATTTCAGTTTTCAGGAAGAGCTGGTGATTCAGGAGAGCTAATTCTGAGATATCTTTAAACGACCTGATTTTTGGGACATTGGATCTTCTGCACTTTCTGAAGGTCAGATCCTGTGGGAAGGGGTCTTGGGCCGGTCACCAGAAATCACTAGCCTGCTGCCAGTCAAGTTAGGTAGGGAGACCCATTGGCTGAGTGCTATGGTCAAACCCTTGTCTGCCACACTGACACACAGCCTATTTTAATGTCCCTCAAGAAAAAGGAAAAACAACTCTTCTCGTTCTCCTAAGCCTCTTCAGCTACTGAAGGAGTCCCTGCATATGGATGCCTGCACATTTCAGCTCTCCCCAAAATGCACCGGGGCCTTGACCAGGCTTCCAATTTCCCAGCTCGGGCAGGGTGCCTCGCTGAAGGGGACAGGGCGGCACTTTTGCTGTCACTGAAGACAGCTAATTTGGGAAGTCTGATCTGGTGCTGTAGCCAAGTTTGAGTTCTCACAGCATCGTATTTAAGGGTAGGGAGCTCCCCACCCAGTTGTGCAACATGAACAGCTGCTTTTGCCCCGTCTCGCCTTTATGGGAGAATCCCCCAGGTACCTGCCACACTTCAGGGTTTCAGACCTGCAGAAGCACAGCTCGGCTCATCGCTCTCACTGTCAGCTTGCTAATGCAGGACCTCCCCCTGTCAGGCAGAGACAGCACTTCCAGACAATCATTTTGCCTTGTATTTTATTTTGGTTAAATGAAATAGGTATAAGAAATTGGAGGGGAGGGTTGCATGCCTGCATGGGGTGGAGGGACTTTGACCATCTAGAAGGAATTAATGGCCATTTCTGTAGTGGTCAGTGTTGGGAATTTGCAACAAAAGAAATGTTCCCTTCCTTGCTACAGTCCTGGAAACAAGAGAGGATTTTATTAACCTCTGTGGTGTCTCCAATTGCCTTTGGACTCTGTGTTAATTTGATCCAGTATTCCCCCCCAAATTTGTTTGAATAATTAAGTTTGTTCATTTGGTGAAATCTTGCTTTTGCTTTTCACTGGAGGTTTTCCAGTCTTGGTAGGTAACTTAGTGAGGATAATTCTTTGGTAGCCAATGTTGCCAAAGTTCTTTGGTAGCCGAAATACCGACTATGCAGTTATATTTGTGCTAGGATTTTTTTCCATGGGCCAGTCTTAGAGCAGTAAAACAAAAGCTAATTCCTCTTCTCCAGCTTTTTGTCTTCTACTGTTAAAGACAAGAATATGACTGAGCCTTCATGCCCCTTTTGAAGTACAAATCCCCCAGAATTTGGGAAGGAACAGGTTAATATTTTGTCCCTGAGCTACCACAGGTGTTTGCCCTCATTCAGGGATTACAAGAGAGCCCAGGCACGGCAGAGCTCAGCTGGAGGGAATTACTCCATCAGGAGGGCCTATGAAAGGAAGGAGACCCGTAGTGGTAGATCAGGCACCCTGGGCTAAGGGAACCGCTTACTACAAGGAGCTTATTTATTTATGTAATTCTCTTTTTAGCTCAGTTATGTGAAATCTTTAATTTTCCACAGTACCCTCTTCCCCTCCTTCCTTCTCTACACCTCTTCCCCCTGAAAGACCTTTTTTCAGCATCCTGCTCTGGCTCCCCTGACCTGTCATACTTCTTAGACTCATTTTATCTCATAATTTCCTTTCTGTTTTACATGTTTTAGTATGTCCCATTATTTCCATATTGGAAGCTTTTTAAGCTAACAGGCCTAGCAGACTTGCAAAGACTATTAGACATAAGATTATTTTTTTGTCTGTGGCCCTTTGCATGTAAAATCCAAGTCCATTCAATTTCAAGGAAATACACTTAAAAACTGACCTACATTTCTGTTGGGCTCTGTCTCATGTTACACAGTGCTCAACTTTATGGAATGATAGGACTTTGCAGGATGTCTCAAATTAGTTTGAGAAGGAAAAGTGTAAAGAATATGCAGTCAAAAATGTAACAGGCACTTGCTCACCACTGAACGTAAAGTGTCTTCTTCCTTAGCTTAGGTGAGATTACAATTAGGGGTAGATAACACTTTAAGAGATCTATTGTTCTTTTAGGTTTTTTCTTTTTTTACGAGATAATTACAACTATTATACACTGTTACATTTTGATTCATAGAAAAGACAAATAAATTACATCAGTAAGAACCTTATGTTCATAATATTAAGATATGTTTCTGCTTAGGAAATTAACTATTTTACAGTAATATCATAAATTATAAGATTTGATGGTTTAAAGAGTGGGTCTAACTACCGGAAATCTTAGTGTTGATAATGACTCTGGATATTTCTAGGTCTACAGTCGCTGTTGTTTCTTGGCAATATATTCTTAGTATGCTCATTTATTCTTCCCATTAACAGGTAGGAATTCAGGCATATATTTGCATATTTATCTAGTTTTCTCTTAGTGTCATTAATGAAGTAACCTCTCTGACTTTGGGGCCCAAAGAGATTCACTGATCTGCTTGAGGTGAAAGTGAAAATCTGTAGCAGATCTCCTGAATCTTAGTTTCCTTGCTTGTCTCCTTTAGACGTGTATTGTCTGTCTGTCCTAGTCTGCTGAGTAATGGGTCTAATAGTGCTCTTCAAAAAGGGGTTGCAAGGCTTAGTAAGTGTTTGCAAAGTATTTAAGAGCCTCAGATAGGAATAAAATAGAGTTTCTAAACAGTGAGCAACATTGCTACTGACAAATGACTGAGGCATTCTGTTGTCTTTGTACTGTCAGAATAATTCAAGGAAAGATCCAGAAGTTAAAGTTTGTGGATGTTTTTTTTTTAGCTTGTAAAGGACAGGAGAGAAGCCAGCATGGTGACATACGTACGTACTTACTCCTTTTCTTTGTGTTTGGTTTAGGAACATGTCCAAGATACAACCCTGTGCAAATTTCATAGGCATTTATGTTGTTTAAGGACTTTAGTTCATTGTTGTCCAGGTTATTTTTTCTTCAGATTTCTTTATTCTATTTGCTTTAACAACCCCTTCATGAAAGAAGATGTGGCATTTTGTTCTGGCTCTGATTTGATTACAATAAAACACTACTAACAGAATAGCAGCCAGTGTGCACTAAATCCCTTTTTAAGTACTGTATTAAAGCTTTCTCTCCTTTCTGGGCACCTTTACGGTCACTTTTTCAGTAAGATTTCGTTCTCTGTACAGTTATATTTAAATAGCAACAAAGGCCTGACCTCCTTGATGTTCAAGTTCAAAATTTGCCTTGAACCTTATAGGACTAGAACTACCTCTTTCATCTTTGGGAGTTTCCAGGTAGTTTAATCAGCCCAAGGAGCCTTCATTCCTTGCTGGAACCTCTTGAGGGATTTTGTAATGGAAATAACTAGTAAGCAGCACAGCAGTGGATTCCCATGAACTCATGTGCACAGGCTAGCAAAGCTTAAGCTATTGATACTGGGGAATGGAAGAGCTTAAGGGAAGGGATTTTTTGCTCGGCAGCATGAAGTAATACCTGCAGAATATTCAGCTCAGCAGTTCAGCATACTTTACTGCAGATGAGGCTGGGCTTGGCACCCCTGTGCTTATTGTAACTCATGTATACTGTTAATCAGCCAATTTGACTCTGCTGGCACTTAGAGTTGTTGTTAGACCCCCTAGATCCATCTTTTACAGCGGCTGCTCAGCAGTGCTGTTTGGTCTTACCTCCTGCATTGAGTCATCACTTCTGGAGGCTTTGCTTGTAGCGCAATTGCAAGAGCTGTTTTCTAGAGGAAAAAGACTTCTCAGTCGAGTCACAGAAAGCTCTGTTACATCAGTCGTTGCTTTTTAATATGAAAATAATGGGTCAAAGGGAAAAAGCAGGAAACAGAAGATGTTGAAGTATGGGAGGAGACTGTAGAAGATGTAAATTCTAATTAAGTTTATAGAAATATAGGTCAGTGGTCATTTAGATTTTTGAAATATGTGCTAAAACAAGAAAATACGTGTACCAGAGTTCAGTACAAAAATCCATCTTTTTATAGGTTATGAAAAATGTTAATTTTCTGGTCCAATTACTGAATTCCTGCTCCCTCACATACACTGACAGATATGTCTTGGTATCTTTTTTGAATGTTATAACATGAAAGATAGTTACAGTATGAGATTATTGACTTCTAAGATACAGGCAATCAGGCTGTCAGGGACAGTACTCTGCCCCACTTCTAGCTAAGAGAATTTACTTTTTTTTTTTTCTAGTTATAAAATTATACAATTTACCTCCATCAGTCCCGGGGCTCAGTTCTCTGTGGAAACCTCTGACTCCATATACTCTGATTCATATTTAGAACAAATATGTCACAGAAAGAGTGTGCAAAGGGGCTATAAAAATATGTAATCAGAAAGAAGGAGATGAGTATTGCTTTTCAAGCAGCAAGACCAGGGAGAGGAATCAAATCCTGATCACAAGAGCCTGGACTTCTCTAGATAATGTATCTAGCTGTATAGGAGCATGTTTACTGTGGAGTAACAGCGTATAAAGCTCAGGTCCAAGCTGACCTGCCAGACGAATTCTAGCAAGTAGACCCTTTGAAAAAGACCTTTTGATGCAATACGTTAACTTTGTGTCATAGGTTGGCATTGCCTTACCTGTTGCTCCATAAAATATGTTGCAGAGAGTCAAGTAACACCAATGCAAAGTGGTAATTTATGGATAAACACTTGTTTTAAGGACTATATTTGTGTCGTCTTTGTTTGCTGTCAAGTCTTGACTGTGGTTGTCAGGGTCCCCACTCCAGCAGTGTTTTGGGTAGGGAGATTCTGACAGAAGGCTCATGAATTTGATGCACAAAGAAACTTTCAGTCTCTTTTGCCTCCGTTAACAAGCAGGTTCCACAGCGCTGAAATAGTTAATCATCAGGATGTTTCCATCAAACCTGACAGCATGGCTGGAAACTTTTTAGCTTGTTCTATTCTTCCTTGTCCTTATCCCCAGTCCTTTCCATCACTCTTCTTGCATCCTGAAAAAGAAATCAATCAAAATGCAGATTAAAATTCCAAGTAAAAGTCAGTAGTTCTTAAGGAAAGATAATAGCTGATAGACAAAAGCACACCACTCACATTCTGAAAGAGAAGCATACTGTACGCTGCATGTTCACTTGTTTCTCCTCAGTGCTGTTTATAGTGGGTTATTTCCTTTTTATTTTCAATCTGTTCCATTTGGAAATTCCTCACTCTGAGCATTTGCTATGATGAGAGTCATATAAATCTGGAAAAAGAAAAAAGATGATGTGCCAGAATGGGTAACTTAATCCCACCCAATGACAAAATAAGGTGCTTGTGTCTGTATCTGTGAGTTTTATGAATGTGTATATCATTTGTCAGTGCTGACATAATTTTTTTGTCTTTTTTTTTGTTAAAGTTGGGATTTTGGAAGTGGGGAAATCTAAGACTGGTGCAATCCTAGCTTTCCTAAAAAACACTGGTCCCATGAAGAAATGTACGAATGTGTTCACATGTATTTTAGTTATTAGCGGGATTTGAAAATGTTGCTTGATTAGAACTGAAGTTCTTTAACCACAATGTTGATTCAAAGGACAGTCCACAGTAGTATGGTCTTAGACTGGCTGGCTGAACACCTTTAAGAGTTGGCTGGGACGGTACTTTCTGGGAAAGGGAGGAGATGCCGTTTTTCTTCTGAGGCTGTCAAGAAGAATTCAGTTTTTCAATGCTGCTTTTGGGCAACCATCCATCAGGGTCTGGAGTAGGATGGCTGATGCACTCCTTCCATACAGACTTCTGACACCTGTCAAAAAGTAATGGTTTTCTGTTACTGCCGACACAGGCCAGATTCAAACCAATGACCAAGAGGTGAAAGGCTCTGTATCCCATTAGCAATCTTCCTCTGTACATTTCTTCTATTGTTAATTTTTAGTATCCTTGAAAACTCACACTGCAGAACTTCACTGGCACCAGCGGATCATAAAATAAGACATAAGAAGTTTAAGTGCCTCTATTTTGAGGGCTAGGCAGGTTCTTTCAGTCTGATATTTCATCTTCATTCTCAGATATGCTGCATAATTTTTTTGCCTGTTTATGGCAATGAATGATATATCATAGCCTTCAGGTTTTATTTTCTTCTCAAAGTTTTTAAGACATACTAAAGGACACAATCCAAGAAGCTAGAACGTAATTACAGACTTCGCATCTCCTGTGTGACCTGTCAGAAGTCTGCTATCTCTTATAAAGCCATTCCAGCATATACTTAATGTCAGTTTGATAGAAGAAATGCTTTCATAGGTTCTCCTTGATTGACACATTTAAAATGACATCAGTTCCTAGTTTTAAAACCTATTGTTATTAAGTCTCTGTTGCTATTTATGTTAGAAATATGTGCATGTATGTCAAAACAATACTTCAACTTCGCTGATTGGCTGCACCTAGATTGTGTTGTCAAGGTAACAGAACAATTGCTCTTAATCTTTTCTAAATTGTCTTATTTGTTTGTTTCACATTCTAAGTTTCATATTTAATTTTCCAAAAGCAGAAGTGGATGATTATTTTTAAAATATTTTTTTAGACCATTGGTGCATTCTGCATATTTTATGAAATGTGCATGGACATACACTTTCTGGCAAAGAGTAAATAATTAAATGGATTATTTGAGATAAATATCTATTACTGTGCTACTGGGTACAGAACTAGCTTTTCGGTGAGGTATGTTTGATATTTATTGGTTACTTCTGAAGCAGTACATAGTAGATTCATCTCCTTCACAATTTGGTTATCTTCTTAGATGGTAAGATCTTCATGTAGGACCTATGTCTCTTTTTGTAACGCCAACTGCATTGTTGGCACTATCAAAATATGAGTAATTACCTTGTTGTGGTACTTCCATATTTTGACTTGGAAAGGTACCTTTCCACCCAACTGGAAGAATTTTCATTATTTGTAAGAAATTCTAAATCCCCAATATAGACTGGCCAATATTTTTACCCAGAAGCACCTTCTGCTAATGTCTGGAGGTGAATTTTGATTCTTTGGTATGTAACTCAAATAGGAATTATCAAAGTTTCTGATTTCCTCTCCTATTTGGTTATGAAGCAAACCCCAATCAACTTATCGTGCATAGTGAAATCAGGCTAAATCAGTGAGATCCTCAATAAAGCTTCATCTGTACAAATGCTTCCAGCTTATGTCATCCCAAGCAGTGATGAGAATAGTAAACTCTTGAGTTTTAGCAGGGGTTATGTGGGTTAGACACAGTCTTGATTTATGCCATGTCAAGAAGGATCACCTTGGTGTTTCTTGGTCAGTGTATTTGAGTTGTATATATGCATACATATAGGTACGCTCTCATCTTTTGGTTAAGATCATGTCTGTACTTATATACATTTACAACGGAATTTAGGAACAAAATGTATCTGAAAGATAACGATGGTTTTCCATCATCCTCCAAAATAACATCTGTAAAGGCACAACCCTGACCATCAGTTCAGGCTTAAGTGGGCCTGGGCAAGAGGTGATTTCCCCACATACACTTTTCCAAAGTAATTATCGTGCTGTGAAAGTGTTAAGTGAAACACAGACCAATGTATAACTTTGGAGCAAGCTTTTCAGATAATTTTATTTTTTTTTGTAAAAATGGGGAACTCATTTTGGATCCTTCCTCTAGAAACATGCCTTATGTGTTATTAAATCAAAAATTACATGTATGAAGATTAGTGTCCCAAGCTTTGCTGATGGTTTGTCAAAGAAATTACAGTATCCATCACAGGATAAGAGTGGCTACATATCCAGGCATAATTCCAGCAAAATGGTAGATTAGATCTGTTAGTTGATTGCATCAAAGAGGTTATAAAAGTCTTCTGGTTAAGGATGTATATCATGCTTATTAGGACATATTCCAATAATCTTGAAATTCTTTTTAGTAGATGGCAAAAGAAGATCAGAGAAATCTTACACCTGTAGGCTATTTTTAATTGATGGCAAAAGAAGATCAGAGAGATCTTACACCTGCACAAGGTTTCATTATCCTTTGCCATATTATACTGAAATGTCCTGTAACTGTAACCTCAATAACTTGATAAATACTGCACGCAAGTCTAAAAGAGCATACGTTACAAGAAATTTTATTACTAAAGTAAAGAAAACATATTGTTGATATGACTACAATGGAGAGATTTATGTTGGGAAAGATCAACAAGTGCAAATACAGACTCGCAGGTTCTACCTGAAGAATGAGAACAAACACTGTGTTTCAGCAAAAAGGAAGAAATGCACTTAGAACTCTCTTGGCCAGTTCTTCAGGAATCAGTTTTCACAAGGATCATGGTTTGTGTTCCCAACCCACTCTTTGATGTTATCTAACCATTGTATCAACTGTTTTCCTGTTATATTATTTTGAAATCCAAGGGCTTGTATAAATGTAAATAGTCAGGCATTTTCTGAGTTCAAGTTACACCTAAAATACATAAAACAATAGTCTCGATTTTAATGAATAAACTGTGCTGTGTTAGCACTTGCAAGGAATTAGATTTAAAAAGTAGCATGTGAAAATAATGAAATTCTGTAACAATTGATTTTTACAAATAGTATAATTACTTCAAAACTGTGGGAATATTGGAAATTATAGCTGTGGGATAGAGCATTATTTCATGTTAATAAGGTGGTGTCCTCAACGAGCGGCTGTAACTAGAAGGAAATACCATGTAGGTTCATTAAAAGTTTAGTGAAACTTCATAACAAAATCTGTATCCAATGGCAATGATGGTCATAGAAATATGACCATAGAAATATATTGAGTTGAATATAGGCTTGAAGGGAAGACACATAACACATTCTCAGGGGAATTTTCAGCAAGAACTCATGGGCCATGTCCTGTTAAGGAAAGAGCAAAAGAGGCGTCAGTGTAAAGAACATGCCAAGATCTTCTACAGTAACCCGAAGGTTATTTCACAGCCCGAAAGGAAGTTTTAGATCCTTTGGCATTCACGCTATTTGATGCCAAGGGGCAGGTGCTCTATCCACCTAAGACTGTGAAGTATTTGTGTGCTGTTAATCCTGGCCGTAAAACAAAAAGTGGCTCAGGTAGAATATGACTCTATTCCCACATCAGTGAATGTAACGAGCATGGAAAATGATACAAATGTAGCCCTTTCATGTTATAATATTAATCTGAACTGGCACAACATGAGTCCACTTTTACAACAAAGACTGGACAGAGAATGGGAAAGGAACACATGTCGACTATTCTCACAATAAATCTAGATAATCTAATCTGGTGTGTGGTCCTTCTCAGAAGCTCGTCCAAGTCTGGTTACAAAATTACAGTATATTTTTTTTTTTATTGTAACAAGAAGAGACTCAATATGCTCTCTATCTAAGAAAAAGCTCATGTTTGCAACAGTTTCAGTTGCTATTAAGGACTTTAGTCAGAAGAGCACTTAACATTTTTGGATGTCAGAAACTCTTTGATTGAAAAAAGTCACAGCTATGTTCTATACTTGAGTGGTGTAGTTTTTTTTCTTATCCTTTAAATGTGCGAAGCACCAATCTTTAGCATACTGTGGGTTGGAAGAACCACTTCTGAACACTCTTTCTGAGTACATGTTCTGTACTTTAAAAAGCAGCTGATTCCACCCCCTTGCTGTCTGGCTTTGTAGACTGAATACAATATTCATGAGAGACCAGATCAACAGCCTCAGAGAACAACGCCCTCTCTGCACAGAGCAGCTGCTCAATGGGTCGCCCATCCACCCTCCCCAGGCTTGTGCTTCAAACCTGTTCTGAGGACACCACTTTAGGGAGTGCCGGAGCAACGGAACTGTCACGTCCCTCCGATTCCCGACGTCTCTTCTGACTCTATCAGTTTGTGACAAGGGTGAGGGTGACTTTAGAGATACACTCTCCCTGTTGGGAACTGGCCTGTGAACCCTTCTATGCACGAGGCCGCTCAATATCTGCCATATGGTGCTGCCTCTGACATGGTTGCATTGCGTTCACACTGGTATCTAGAACTGCTTTTAGCTGCTTTAAACTTGTGACTTGCTGACTTCATGCCTTGCTGAGGAGGTGCTTTGTGACTTGCTGACTCACCACCTCCGGACCTGCTGCGTCACCTCTGCGTGCCACGCGGCTTGCTGTGTGGTGACACCATGACTCACTGAATTGATTCTTCATGACTTGCTAAGTTGCAGCTTGCTCAGGTGCCGCTTTCAGAGTCATGACTTTGCAACTTGCCGAGTTGTGTCTTCGTGATGCATCCACCACCCCTACCCCTTGCAGCATGTCTGACTGCTTGCAGTGGACGCTGCGCCAGACTGTGGGAGAGCACTGTCTCTCCTCAGCATGATTTTAGGACTTTGTCAAGAAGCCTGGGAAGTATTTTCAGATTGATGCCAATGTGTGGTGGGCAGAAAGTACAAAGCCAAGGGCCTGTCTGCTACCAAGTGCAATAGACTGTGTTTTTTTAACCTGGTATTTTTTGTTGATCACTTGCCCTGCCTCAGGGCTGTTGTTCTCTTGCTGAGTTTTGTTTTTACTGGTCCTTGTGTATTTTGTTTCTGAGAGTTTTCTGCCAGGCTGCTAAAATCCAATATTGCGCTGAAAACTGGCCTTGTAAACTCTCATCTGTGTATGGTACCACAGCCATGGTGGGCTGGAGCAGGGCTGGGTTCTTCCCACAGCTGGCACTCATCTTGCCATGTTTTCTTATGCCACATAGCAGCTACTTCCTCATCTCCCTCAGAGGCTATTGCTGAAGATATCAGGCTGTTACCCACCTTCAGAAAACATGCCCATCTTTTGCATGAGATGCAATACGCTCAGCAGGCGGCAGAAAGCTGTGGGAGGTACTGGAAATCTGGTGCAAAAGCATGACTTACTGTAGGACACATCCTGTGTTCAGGATCCTCTGTGTTCACAGAGGGATAAATGGCCTTGGTTTTTTTGTACAGATGAACCCATTGTCACTATGGAGCATTATGTCTCCACCCACTTCCCAAGACAATGACCTTCAAAAAATTAGCTTCTCTGAGCAGCCCAGCCTGGTCACACTAAACCAAAAGTCACTTTCTGTATTCTAGCAACGCAAAGGTTAAAGGATTCCCCAGAGTTAGCCCACTGAAAAGCAAGGTAAAGTAGCAAAGCACCAGGATGGCTTTTGTGGTTTATAATATGTCAATTTGTACAGTAAATAGGGTCTGTGTTTAATGCTTCCCTGCAGCGATGACTATTAATAATAAAAGGCCTTGAAAGGATCTGAACTTTCATGATAAAGTATTTCTGACAGCTTGCTCCTCAGCACAGCAACTGTTGTCCCCAGAGACTCATTCAACATTCATTTGAATCATGGAGAAAGAAGACCAGCTTGGAAGATGTTTTTCTGGAGTGCAGAGGGACACTTTGATCCTAGCTCAGATAACAGCTGCTCTACCTGAGCGGATTTTTGGGTAGATGTATCCTTCAGCCCAGGTAAGTCTCAGGGGAGGTGTCTGGTTGACCTCAAAGCTCAGGCAAGGCACCTGATACCTGAGGGAGGGTCTTTGAATGGGCAAGAGGACCTGGCATCACATTTTATCATTCTGTCAGTCTCGTGTTTCTGGCGAGAGACAGTGTACACAGGAAGGGAACTCCTGAAGGGATTCAAGTCGCACCTTGAATTTTTTTTCCCATTGTAAAATAAAAAGGAGGCAGAAAGCCAAAATACTTTGATTAGATTTTGTCTGAACTATTGTGTTTTCTTACTGCCCTGGGAGAGTACAAAGCACTTCATTTGAAATCCATGACCCTGATTTCCCGAAGCTGGAGCAAAAAGCAAATACCTGATACTTGATAAACTTCTCGGAGGAAAATGAAACATTTCGTATAGTCCCTATAAGAGCTACAGTGCTGGGCAGTATGGCTATCCCTACAGTAAACAGACAATACTAGTTACTGCAAAATGTGCCAAATTCTTTGGTACTTAAATACAAAAATCCAACTGCAATTAATTGTAGCTTTGTCTGGGTGTGATCTGATAAAGATTAATGTATTTTCTTTTTATTCTGTCAACAGCATCCATGTTAGTTCATGTAAATGAATGTGCAAAATAGTGACAAGACACTGATTTTTCAAAACTGATTTCACTTTAATAATTCTTTCTTTTTTTCCCATGCCTGGCTTTGTGACATGGAGGTAAATCCAGGGTAAATCCAGGATAGAGACTGCACTAATTAACTTTTTCATTTTTACTGTGAGGCCATTTGGAAACAGCCTCCTTAAAAGCTGTTCCTTCATTTATGTTCTTTCTTTTTCTCACCAAGGACAATTTATTGTTCTCATCAAAGAACCTGAAGTGGGGAAGGCCTCAAGATATCCCTTGATCTGGAATCTCACATTATGCCCTTGATACCATGACTTTTTTCAGTAATACTTCTTTCAGTGATAAAGATACTTTCTCAAGCCAGTATCTTGTAAGACAGAAGATCATCACCTGTCTTCTAAACACCTTTAGAAGATTTTCAAAAGTGAGAAAACTGCTGATCATAAGCTTTTTGAGCTTAATTAAAAGGGTGAAAACAGTGATGCCACTGTGGGAAAACAAATGGAACAAGTGCTTAAAAAAAAGCTGAAACTTTGGCTCAGTCACAGTCAGTACAGGGGGTAGTCAAAGTTGCACCCAAAATTACCACTGGGTGGTACCACCCAAAATTACCAGTCTGAGAGCAGGTTGCTTGCTTTGTGGCATCCAAAGCAGAGACCCTGTACAGCCCCTTTCTGCTGGGGTACGGCAGCTCTCTGTGCTATTATGAACAGGGGCAGGGAGGAATCATTTTAACTGTCAAGTTCATGAGAGAGAGATAGTGGAGGATGGAGCATGGATGGGAGTTCTGCACAGGGGTGGCTTTTGGTGTTTCTGAACAAAAACCAGCTTGTGAAGAGAACAGATGCGCATAAAGTCCAGCCCTGCAGCCAATTTTCGATGGCTTTAACAGGAGCTTTTCTTGCATAAAGACTAGGGACAAGCCAGCTGCAGTGCACACACGCGAAGGCATCCTGTGGCTTCCCACAGTACTGAGATGTGGCAAAGAGGCAGCAAGGTAAACCAGCCCTGCTTTGGAAAGTTTTACCAACTGAAAGAGGCTTTGGAGGAGATGTTTGAGGATGAAGGATTTCTGTGCTGCTTTTGTACGTAGTTTACACAACCAACCTTTTAGACCGCTAAGAGAGTACAGAGCCTAGAAATGTTGGTAGTTGCTTCAAAGTTAAGGGTTTTGTCCTGTTGAGTCATTACATTATCTGAGTATAAACCAAAGAGTTTTCAGCTCTAAATAATTTAGGTGAAAGAGTTAGCCCCAGGCCAGGTGCTCTACTTAGGGAGATGGTGAAATAAATTATTCAGAAGAGGAGACAGGTAAAACAGATGGGAAAGGCCGCCAAAACAAGACACCCAGAGGGCAGCTGTTTTACAGGTCCCCTGCAAAGCACCTCTCTTACTAGGAGGGCTGTGGTAATGAGTCAAGCAGTGGTGTTGAAAATGAACTTTGCCTTGTTAATTTGTGTGGTGGTCACAGGGAATACAGGTACTGATGCCTAGAAGCAATCATCGTTGTGTTTAAGCCTGTGCAACCCATGCTTTAATGTCTGAGAGCACATTCTCAAAAGATTTAGTACAGAGGTTCCTAAATCATTTGATTTTGAAAATGAACCTCAGTGGGGAAGGGAAGAATACACTCCTCAAAATATTGACTCAATTTAAACAATGACATTTTTCAAACAACTTATGCTACCACATCATCCAATTGTATTTCGTCTTTCCACACATATCCAGATTTTTAACTTTGACTTAACTTGTGCAATTTGGAGTACATTTTTCAAGGCAGTTTGGGATTCTTACTACTTCTGTTTATGGTCATATGTGTCAATTTTTACAGAACCCATCATTTCAACTATGATAAATAAAGCCCTTTGATATTAAAAGTACTCAAATAGTCCAGGAACTTATGCCAAAGCAATGAAAAGTTCTAAATTATCTTGCCATTTTTACTGACAAGTGAATATTTTACTGGCTTTTACTGTCAGTCAATGTTTGATTCTTTTGCTAATGACAATCACTAACTTTACTGATGGCTGGCAATGTAAGAGAAGTGTCATGAATGTATATGAAAGCTGACACAATTTTTTTTAAGGAGACTAAATAAACAAATCACTGCAGTTCTGATTTTCTAAATTACATTCCCATAATAGAGCACCTACTTCAAACAAATAATCTCTCTGGTTATGAGGGAATAAATTGGCTGTGCAAATGGCAAATTAGATGTGTAATTGTCCATGTTTGCCTATGCAGTTACACATTTTTGTGAACAAGATCCTGGTACTTTTCTTTGCCCTGGATACATTGTCTCATTAGGGATAAGCTTTTACCAAGAAGTGAGAATCTCTCTCTTTCTCTCTCCTGCTTCCCAGCCCCAGGAGCAAGTGGTGAAGGGTACAAGAGAGGAAGTAAAGCAACAATGAAGTGGAGAGAAGGAAGGAGAAAGGAGAGACCTGAGCAAGAGAAAGAGGGAAATGGATGAAAGAAGTTTGCTAAAGGAAAGTACCGTGAGGAAAGAATACTAGTGTGTCAAACACTGGGGGATCCTCCTTCTTTAATTTCACCAGCCTAGATGCTGGCACACAATTAGAAAACGGCACTAAGGTTGCCACATCCCCACTGTCTTCCTGGAGACTCTAATTCACTGTAGGACCTTGAAAATTTCATGTCATCTCTATTTTCTATATCTTTTCTTTGTCGTGTTACCCAGTGGGACTGAGCCCTCTGGGGCAGAAACTCTACCTTTACATTTTAGGTATATGACACTTAGCATAATAAATCCTTAGTCTTACTGGGGGATGGGTATAAGTGTAGCACAGATAATACAGACACAATTCTTGCAGAAAGCACACTTGTGTGTAGATCTGGTATAGTAACACCTTCCCTAGGATCTTTAGGTTGTATTTCCATGCAGAAGAGTTTTCATGGAGAAAGCACATTGATGTTGTTGCAATATAGGTTATCATAACATTGATTTCTCAGTTAAGGAATTCTCTAAATCTACTAGAGACCTTTAAATGTAAGGAAGACTTTTTTTCGGATATAAATTGTCTTTTTGTTGAAGTCATGCATTTATGATGTTGTGATAAACTTTGTGAAAATTAATTAGCAGCAAGACAGGATTGTGGCTTCACTAAAATTCCAGGCAAAACTATTATAAAAGGTAAACCCATTATTTGATCTCAAATATCTGTAAAGTTAGCACAGAAGGGCTCACACTTACCCATATAAATAGTTAATCTTTTTCCTTTTCAACTTTGCTCCAATGTAGAAGTTCTTCTCAAATAATAATTCATATAATTATTTCCCAAAGCACATGGAAAATGATCTTCTTTGGCATCCTAAGGAAGTTTCTTTTGTTGTTTTATAGGAGTTTTAAAAAATATATTGTTAGATATTCTTGCCATCTACAGGCTCTTCTCTGAGGTGACATTCTGTTTGTACTTATCTGAGATATTATGTAAGACCAAGAATCTCACTTATTTTCTAGTTAGACAAGTGTGTATGTGAGCGAAGGATGACACTTAGTCAATAAATCTTTTCACTTCCTTTGTACTTCCTTTGATCTCCAAGGAGGATTTTGCCATCCTCTTCAAGGAAAACAATATCCTCTGATGTCCATCTTTTCTGATTCCCTCTTGATATCTTTCCTTCTTTTTGACCATCATTGTGGCTTCTTGGCTTCTTTCATTTGGTACCTAACTCGGATATACTTGAAGTATTTACTCTTCTTTCATGTCTCTGTTTTCTTGCCTCTGTTTTCATCTTACCACCTTTTTAATTAGCCTTCTTTTCTGGCTCTTTCTCCTAAAAATGCAGACATTTTTGGTCTCAGCTGTCCTCGGAGGGTTGTCCCTTAGTTTTACCTGTCTCCAGCACTGCAACATCTCTTTTTTCCTTGCGCAATCCTTGACTGTGTCCTCTGCTGTCATTAGCAGAGTTCCTCTCTTCTAGTGTCATCTTGGATCCCCCTTGTTCACTCCTTTGCTGATCTACCTCATTATCAAAAAATATCTTCCTGGGCAAAACTCTGTCTCTTGTATCTTGAGTCTTTTCTTGTTTGTTTGGTTTTTATCATTGTTGTTCACTCTGTCTCTTCATTTGATACTCGTTTCCAAAGTGATATCGTCTACTAACTTAATGATTATCTCTAATCTGCATGTCTGTCTATTCCCTACACCACTTTTTCTTCTGAATAAATGTTTGTTACATATCAAGGATATCCTGTAAATACTACTTAGAAACTCTTTTCAAATCATGTAATCACCTTGCAATTCTGTCTATTTAGTCTAGCTGGTGTTTATTTTGAATTCCCGTCATAAAGGAAAAAAACATATATATCTATCTGCATTAGCAATGTGACTTAAATTACCTAGTACCTCAAGAAGGGATTGTGGTTTCACCTCATTAAGAGGTTTTTCTCATTTCTTATCAGGCTTTATAATCAGTAAATGAGAAAGATCACAAGTGTCATCTCCCCAGTCCCGGGGCAGTATGAAGCAAAACAAGCAATCCATTCTCTTAGCAATTGCTTGCTATGTCAATGCAGATAAAGGAAGTTTCATTTAGTTTGTTGAAAAACAGCATCATCTGCATAGAAATAAATAATACAGCTAACAATTCTGAATTGGCACAGAGTATGGGAGAAATAGGATGTACCTGTAAACAATCCCCTAGTTATCAATGAGATAGAAAAACCCTACATTTCCTTCTCCTTTTTTGAATATCTGTTTTAAGATATTAAAATATTTATCAAAACAAATATTAAAAAATATTTAAGAAGTGATGTTGAGACAAGCTAAACTAATTTGGCTGGGGTATGCGAACAATTCAATGGCTTTGCAGGCAGACATGGCTTTAATAATATCCATTAACACAGGAAACTTATTTAATGGTTGCAGTCAACATTGACTGGGTCATTTAAATAGAGAAGAGGTGTCATTTATCCAATTATTTTGAAAGTTTTAAATACATATCAGTAAATCAGCTTTTAATATTCACTCTACTCATTTACTGGTATTGAGTAAAATTCTTTGCTGTTGAGGTCAATAGAGTCAGGATTTCACTCACCAACTCCCACAAAATCATCCGCTGTATGGATGCTGAACATCTGGGTAGAGCTAGTGGAAGTTTTTCACAGGTGATTTGATGTCACCGTGGTTCTTGGGTGGATGAAAAGCTTTGTACTATGCAAGCACCAGCTGTTATCATCAGTTATCTAATGTTCCTATCAGTTATTCACTAATACGTTTTAATATAATTGGTGTGAAATATGTCTTTTCTACTGTGACTAGCAAAAATTTCAATCTCTTTGCTGTCAGTAGTGGGCAAGATTTGCAAAGTAAATGCCAGTGGGCAGGTGAAATGCCCCAGGTTTTGAAAGAGTTTCTCTGCACTAAATTATCTAAGATAAAATCCTATCCCACACAACTCAATAGATAAAATTCCTTTAACTTGTATGGTCAGAACTTTGGCCTGAAACATACCTTTATGGACTTAACTAAGAACTGAGATCTTTTAAAACATGGCCTCTATTTTAAGTAGGTCTGTATCAAAGTCGCAGCTTGAGTACTGTGTTCAGTTTTGGGCGCCACAGTATAGGAGGGACATTGAGGTGCTGGAGCGTGTCCAGAGAAGGGCAACAAAGCTGGTGAGGGGTCTGGAAAACATGTCTTATGAGGAGCAGCTGAGGGAATTGTTTAGTCTGGAGAAGAGAAGGCTGAGGGGAGACCTTATTGCTCTCTACAACTACCTGAAAGGAGGTTGTAGTGAGATGGGAGCTGGTCTCTTCTCCCAAGTAACTAGCGACAGGACAAGAGGAAATGGGTTCAAGTTGCGCCGGGGGAGGTTTAGGCTGGACATTAGGAAAAGATTTTTCACTGAGTTATCAAACATTGGCACAGGCTGCCCAAGGAGGTGGTTGAGTCACCATCCCTAGAAGTGTTTAAAAGTCCTGTAGATGTGGTGCTTAGAGATGTGAGATGTGGTGCTTAGAGATGTGGTTTAGTGACAGACCTGGTAGAGTAGGGTCAATGGTTGGACTAGACGATCTTAAAGGTCTTTTCCAACCTAAATGATTCTATGATTCTATGAAAGTCAAGGTGAGAGGGGGACCAGACACGTTACTGAATGAGTTTCAGGAGTGAAATGCAAGATTTCCAGAGGAGTGATCCAAATCACCGTGGTGGACAGTACTGTGGTGGATGGCATATTTTGTCCAAACAGGGCACTCCAGGACTTATAATTGCATTTTCCTGCTACCCTGCCTTGGGACTCCTGACTAGAAGTAATATGTGGGACGTTTACTAATCTCTGTACAGTAATGTTGAGGTGAGATTTTTGTAGGCAGGCAGGCATAGCAGGTGGTTCAAATACAAGGTACGTGTGTTCGCGTTGTGTTCATGGTACACATGCTTGCATTATACACCTCTTCTTTTTTAATCATGACTCTCCTCTCCCTTTTGTACCTTCATATTCAAGGTTGCAACAATGTCAAATTAATTCTTGAAAGCTTTCAAACTCAAGATTAGGACATTCAAGCCAAATAAAAAGAAAGTGAAACAGTAACTGAAATGAAGAAAAACATTTACAATCTGGAGCAGCAGGGCTGTGGAAGGGTTGTGTAATAACGTATAACTGCTATGTAGTCTGCTGAGAAGTGCCAATCTGTGCAATCTGTTACAGCAAAAATCCAGCAAAGAGGCAATAAATACTGGCATCAAGTGAAGACACAATATTACTGCCTTGGTAGAGCTTTACAGTTTTTAGCTCATGACACAACAATGAGGGGAAGGAAGAAATCATGGTTTCTTAGTGCCTGTTTCCATGCAAACCCTGGCAAACCAAATTCTGAGTGGCCTGTTGCAAAATAAAATGTTTGCATTTCACCAAGCCATAAGGAAAGAGCAGTTATATTGACATGGGTGTCAGTTTTGTCTGGGGAATCTATGGAAGAACAAAGACAGGGAAATGAAGAAGGAAAGAAAAGATTATGGAAGTTCATGTGGATGGTTTGGTGGAATGTTCTCTTAAGACATGGCCACCTCCCTCTCCCAGTGCCCCCTATTTTTGAAGGGGACACAGCCAGGGTGCAGGAAATCCTCTGGTAGGCAGTCCATACATACATTATGTATGCAAAGAGACTGCTTGGTCTGTTGCCTCATGAGATTTCTAATGGGCCTGGTGATTAGCTGTTTTTGAGATGTCTTCCTATACTTAAGAGCTTTCCTTACTGATAATGCCAGAAGGAAGCTTAAAAATGTGGCCTTTCTATCACATGAAAGTTTAAAGACCAGAAGGCTCATGATTTTCAATTCATGCAACATAGGTTGTTACCATTCATGAAGCAAGATACAGGTGAATGGAAGGAGAAAACACATATGTTAAGCGAAATATTTTCAAAGTGTTTTGCTTTCATGGAAAAATACAGTGACACTTTAAATCTACTGAAATAAAAGACAGCAAATATTTTAGCTTTCGCACATATAAATGTATATGTGGAAGCTATTATTAACATGCACCTTACTATAATGATTCATACGGATGTTAAGCAGGATTATGAGACAAATAAAGGCATAACCATTCTCTTAAATCATGCTATACCGATCAAACAGTTCTGTGCAATACCCTAGGTATTTACTTACAACAAGATAAAACATGATTAGTGCACATTACCAGTGTGGTAAAATGAAAATAATCTCAAAGCACACATTACCCAAGCAAAGAGTACTGAACTGAAATAGAGCCAAACAATAAATTTACACTCATCAAAGAAGTTATTAAAAAAATTATTATGAATTTCATCAAATAACTAATGTATGCCTGTATTTGCTGATTCAACAAACCTCCAAACGCTGCTTAATTTCAAGCATGTAAGTTAATAGTTTTCAACCTGGAGTCTACAGACGCCTGGAAGTCCATGGTCTCCTCCTAAGAGAACCAACAGAGGTAAGGAAGAAAAGTAAGCCCTTTAAGTTCAGTATTCTGCTGGTAAACTTACAAGAGCGGCATATCAAAAAAGTGTAAAGACTGTTAATATAAGTAATCCGCCTCCTTGTCCATCTGAAAGCTTAAGCATGTGAGATTATGGAATTAAAGCACTGTATGCAAACTGTACACTCATTCAACTTGTCATTATTACACATACTAATTTTACTGTTACAATAGTTATTATAATCATTTAGATGTTGGCTGTATAAATCTCTTTATTGTATATGTTATATAGAACAAAAGCAGAAAACACCATGGAATACAAATAGATTCAGCACTGAGTTGGAGATGGTGGAAAATACACTACAGACATTGTTCCCGTCGTGATATCACGACACAGAAGTTACTGCAAATGCATGTATCTATTTTAAATCTTTAAAATGTTACAGGCAGACAGCTACTTTCTCTAATACAATTCACTGTGCCCTGTGTCCTTAACAATTGTTACGTCCAACAAGCCATTCGGTTATATAAAAAGTGATGAACAGACTTAGCAATTTCTGTTGAACTCTTTTATAAAGCAACACCACGTGTGACAGCACTGATGTGACCACTGCCCATAGCTTACAAAGAGATATGAAGAGCATTTTTGCGATAGCACCGTAATGTATTCGTACCTGGGTAGAAAGGTAGGGCAGGATTAGGAAACAGAGATAATATGAAACACAAGAAAAATGATCTAGTTGATTGAGTATTAACCAGTAGTTGGAAGACCAGAGTTAAAACTAAAGTTGGATTAAATTTCCTGCTGAAATTCTTCCCTGTTCTGCTACATAATTGACCTGTGGCCTCCAGAGAGTCACACAGACCTAGAAAATCTGACTAATTTCCCATTGAAAGCAATGAGGATATAAGCACCTAAATACCTTGGTGATAATGTCTTTATTCTTTGTGTTTGCTTCAATTCTCCTTGCATAACATTGAGATAAATAGTGCCTCTCTGAGAATGTGATCATTTAGAAGGTGTAAAGTTTTGAGATATTATGGTAAAGAGGCCATAGGCCTAAAGCAGATGCTTTTCACCAGGTAGAGCCTTCAAGCCAGCATAAGGCTTTGGCTCTTGCAGTATGTGTATTTCTCTGCTTCTGTGAGCACTCTGTGGAGACTATCTTTGGTGTTGGTTGTCACAACAGATTTTGCTTGTTTTGTTGTGTCATGGGAAACCCTAGTACCTTGTCCTGAATCTGTTTGCAGTTCAAGATGGGGGGGGGAAGCTTAATAATCATTCAAAATATGAACCAGATGAATAGTTATTTTCAACAGGAGTTTATTACAATTTTAATTTTTCCTTAAAGAACTTTCTTTCTAGGAGCACTTTTCCCAACTGCATGGTCAGAAAAGTAAATGCTCCCATCTGTTTTCATTGTCCGCATTTTTTGGCACAGAGATTGATTTTTTTTTTCTTTTCCCCAAAAGGAAAAACCCAACTGTGCAAAATAGATTCAGATCTCTATCAGGTACTTTTATAAAACTAATGGTAAATCACTGTGCTTACAGCTGGGCCCATTAGGTTTCCATCTTGGTTGTGGTTAAATGCTACTGGAATAGAAGATATTTATTAGTATGATCATTACATGCAGAGCTGAAATATCAATGCAGAACTGGGTTTGTAGTCCTGATTAATAATTTTGCCAAAGGGAGAGGACAACTAGTCCAGAGAACCAAATAGAGCCATAGGAAAAGTGCAAAATGATGGAATATTAAAGTAAAATAAAGCACTTGGCAGCTTTAGAGCAGTTGAGAACTTTGCTGTCTGCAGTATTCATAGTGCCGATCTCACCAAAGTCTGTAAGGGTCATCTTTAGTGTCATCTACCTAACTTAAAGAGACTTCTTGGAGTATTTGCTATGAAGATGTACAGGACCTTGGCTCCGTGCATAGTTGATAGAGAGGTTTCTTCATAGTGCCTGGCAGATGGCCTGGCTTGATCTCAATTAACTTTAAATACCCATTGAGATACGGATGCTGACAGTGTACTTATTGTATGTTGACTGGTCAGTTCTTCTGATGCAGCAAGTATAAATCCTCTCCTGTGACTGCATGGGGAGGAAGGGTCCAGCAGACAGCACACTCACTCATGCTCTTGACTTTAGGTGTCAATGCTCACACGATGAATGCACCCCCAAACGCCACCCCTGCATGTGATTTCTATTTTGTATATGTGTTACTGGGGTTTCATCATACTGCCTGAAGCAAACTCCCGTCAAACTAAATTACATATGATCACATAGATGCAGATTATGAACTGTCTACATACTCATAATAGAGGTGTTAATATTGAGGTTGGTCTAGAAAAGCTCAGATCTGGATCGCTCAGCTTGACTGTACCTTCAGAAGGATGTCTAACTGTTAATCCCTACTGAGTCAATGAAGCGTCTGCATCCAGTTTGGATGGAGTTTTGCTTCAATGATAAATTAGTTTTTCAGCACAGGGAAACATTTTGTAAAAGTAGAAGAGAGAACTGACAGAGGAATTTCAAATTGTCTCAGGGACATGGAGACAGAGAAGCTCTGTTTGCTGAAAGTAGCGCAGGACTGTGTTATGGTACTTTCTATCACATGGCAACACCTGAATTCAGAACCTCTTTTTATTCTAAGACTTGGAAGTTCAGGTGAACCACTGTTAGGACTAGTCAGTGATGGCAAGGCAAAGTAAGCTCTACCCACACATATAGCCCACTGCTCCTGTGGGCACAATTCTGCGAGGCAGTGAAAACTTCTGGGAAGTACTCAGCAGCCTCAATCCTGTTAAAGCCCCTGGGAAGGAAGGATACTCGATATGTTGGTAACATGGACTCTAAAGTGCATTTGAAGTGTATACCTAACAGGCTTAGATGTTGGATTTTTCAAGTCTCAGAACTCAGTCAAATAAAACCAGTTTCCTCCACAGCAAGACTAAGCGCTACTTTCTCAGTTAAGATTATTTCCACACTAAGATGGAACGGACCTGTTCCATGTTGGCTGCAGAGTTCCTGTAAGAACTAAGGTCAAAATATGTTTTTATAGTTTGGAAACTGTACTTTTGTCATGCACTCGATAACATCTGAAATCTTCATGTTTGAATTTTCACAACAATAATAATAGTATTGCTTTTGAATGAGAACTCAGCATAGCAATTATCAGCCCAGACAAAATGAATGTTTCAAAAAATTATCACTATCCAAACCTAAGGTTTTATAATGCAAGATGCTTTATAATCTGATTGAGAAGCAATCCTCACATTATAATAAAATAAAGTAACTGGAAGCAGAGTGAAATTAATAGTCAGCAGCAATAACAATACTCCTTGTAATTGAATATTTCACATTTCAAGGATGCCTATTCACAAAACACTTAAATAGCTCATCAGTTTGGCCAATTTCCCTTGGTTGTGAGGAAAGGAACGCATTCAGCTGAGTGGACGTCTTGATTGTACGTCTACTTCAGGGAGACAGTTTATCTCCAAGCTTTTGCAATTAGACTGTCTCATGTCTATGAAGTGCAAATAAACCAATCATATGTGGTACACATTTTGGTCAAATAAAGTCACTTGGAGGCTCAGGTTCTCCTTAGGTCAAAGGGCAAAACACTTCATAGAAGAGGTCAACTGAATGTGGAGATCAGGGTTATGGGAGAAGCTTCCTAGCTGATTAGCAGGCAAATTGCTCTGAGGGTTGTCAATCATGTTTTGCCTCCTTCAATA
Source organism: Burhinus bistriatus (assembly GCA_013397275.1). Classification (NCBI taxonomy): domain Eukaryota; kingdom Metazoa; phylum Chordata; class Aves; order Charadriiformes; family Burhinidae; genus Burhinus; species Burhinus bistriatus. The sequence goes on along the minus strand of VYXH01006729.1, from coordinate 857,784 downwards.
TAAATGCATGTTTATTTTTAGTCTCTTTAGGCCTTGCTAGTACTAGGCATCAGGGCCAACGCAGAGCAGTGCAGAGCTCCCAGCTGCCATGTGGTCAGGTGGAAATTGTGAGAACTCAGCACTTCTCATGATTAGTCTCTAGACTGGGACAGGATGATGGCCATCCTGTAAAATAAGCCAGAAAATAAGATGGCACCTGACTTTCCAGGAAAGTGCTTCTGTAAGTGTCTTAGTATTTAATAAAGTATGTCTGATGTGCTCAGCTGTACACACAGACACACGTACATAAACACGCTTTTTCTAGATTTGGGACCACCCTTATCAAAAATAAAATAACTTAATTGATGTTCGTGGCATTACTCCTGGTTTCTAGAAGCGTTGAATGAGGTTCTCTATACAGGTTCATAAAATGCTTTTTCATACATATATCAAGCATGTAATTATCTACATTGATATAATGTCTCTCTTTCCCTTTTATGATAAAGTAATACAAAACAAACTTCTCTTTACATCCCTTATTGTTTTATTTTATAAATCTAAAGAAAAAATGGCTCACAGCAGTCTTTACAAACAAGCTGCATCTGTTTAATATTAAAGTGCAAAAAATAATATTTAAACCATTACTTTTGGAATATCCAAATAACCTGAGGAAAAATAGCATCCATCTGGCCCTCAGTATAACTGTTTTTCACATCAGTTGGATGTTTCTGGGATTACAAGATTCAACACTTATCTTTAAGTAGAGTGAGTTTCTAAAGATGTAGCATCCAGAAACTTGTGAGTAATCTGTCTGCTTAGAAGTACAATATTGTGTTACCAGATCTGCTGAGCAAATGCACAATAAAGTTAATCCTTTGGTTCTGGAAAAGCTGTAGGTATTGCAATGGCAGATGTGCTGAAACAGAAGTGTTTACGTTTGTTAGGGCTTGTGAAGCAGCAACTCTGCCAGCTCGCAGGTATTTGAATTTCCTGCAAACATTTACCGAAGGGCTATCACGGGGAGGGAAAAGAGCTCAGGAGTCTCTGAACCCAGTTCGCAGACTGGCAAACCTCTTCTGGTGAATTGGTTGGCACATGACTGCATTTTCTCATCCCTGTGAATGCAGTCATTATGGCATCAAAGTGCTTTTGGTATATGGGGTACAGTATTACCAAGACCAATACCATGTTATATTTAATACGTTTTCTACTTCTTCTTTCTTTCTATGCCATATGGAAAGCAGGAAAAATGTTAGATTAAGGGTTTGGTTCTGTGGAGACGTGGCATAACTCTGGTTTGGCCAGAGCTTTGAGGTGGAGCTGCCTTCTAGACCTTCTCATATAGTGAGCTCTCCAGAGAAGACTGGGAGGCTTTAAACTCAGAAAGCCAGGCTGTGTAGAACACAAATAAGAAGCGTAAACTTTTGAAGAAAGGAAACAGAAAGCAGCTAGTTTAGAACTGAAATAAAAATCAGTCATATACAGCTCTATCCCTGCTGACAATTTCTTGCAGGCAGGTCTTTGCTTCCATGTCCACTTAAAGCTGACTTGGGGAATTCGAGTAGCAGTTGATTCTGTCCAGGCCCCAGAAAATCCTTCTTTCTGTCCCCTCTCAGCTGACTGCTGTCTGCTCTCTCCCAACCTCTCTGTGGGAGTTGCTGATTCTCAGCTCTGTGATATATCTACCTTTCCCAAGTGAAGGCACAGTTCCCCCCTTTAGCAAGAGAGAGTTTTTGACTGGTCATTTTTCAGGGTCTAATTTTGTTGGTTGGGTTATATCAAAGATGGTAGTGCAGGAGGTCTCAATAGCACTTAAAAGTGTTTGTGCTGGGGACTTCAAAACATGGTGTTAGAGACTGTCGCTTCCCTAGGAAGCTTTTAGTTGAACTCTGGAAGGCAATCAAAACACAAATGGAAATGGACTCCCAAAAGAGTGAAGAGGTTTGCCCTCACCAGCAAAGTAGCCACAAGGACAAGAGACCTGGCAATAGACCACAGCTCCACTGGCTCCCTTTCTGTTTTACATTCACTACAAACACAGTAGGATGTTCAGTTTGCTCTACGAATGACCTGAACTCACCTCCATGGTCTTCTCACTAAAAATATGCTAGTTCTTCATCCAATATATTGATAGTTCTCTTCTTCCAGTTTCACTAACAGTGTAAGAAATAAATATGAGAAGCCCCTGAACTGGATTCACTATTGGAGAGGGAATGACAGTAGGTGGAACAAAAGAATGGTGTTTCTGACATAACAGTCTTCTTTTTTTTTTCTGTTGTTACTGTTGAGCATCAGCATCGGCCTTTGTCAAGTGCCAGAATACCACTGACCTAACTTCTGTATAAATCCAGATTCAGAGGCCAGTCGTTTCCCTGGACAGTTTACAAAGTATGTATGCAACAAGATAGGAGGAGGTACAAAGACACAGTTAAACCCTGTTGATCATCATAATAAACAATAATCATAGAACTACAACTTAGTAACTGTGGTTCAATTTTTTTGCAGGTATCGTGACAGAAGAGTTCACATCAGCATTTTGAAGGAGGTTAATGAGATTACTTGTTACCAGAGAGCTGCTCCCAGGAGGTGATGGCTGGAACAGAACATAAATGGAACTGAAAATTAAGCAAGTAGGTGGGGGTAGCGGCTCACTGCATGGGTGGACTGCAAGGAGGAACTCATGTCTAGGGGCTGAACAAGATGCAGTAGGTGGGTAAAGCCAGTGTATGAGTATCTTTGAAAGTAAAGCAAAATCTTGTATCTGATAAAAAAGGGAGACGCAGTGAGAGACACCTAAGAAGCGTGATGTGGTCAGGCAACTGGCTAAGATGTTTCTTGCAGCAGCATTCTGGATGGATGGATGGATGGATGGAATGCAATAGGTTAAAACAGCACTCATCAAAACCAAAAGAAAAGGACATTTCAGCATTTAGCACACAATATAATGAGTACAGGAGCTTTAGCTTTGTGGAATGGGAGAGAACCGGTAAAGTTTAAACAGAGCTGAGGCATGAGGACCTAATGAGCATCCTGGGTCAGAAAATACATCCAACTCATAAGCATGGGTGACAAGGAGGAAGACGATTGTGTCAGGGTGGTTCAGCCTAGTTCAGAAACATGGGTTGTTAATACCATAACCAATTCCCAAAATAGGCTTTAGTGCTCTTCTTTACCATGCCTAGTATTTACCATGCTAGGTGATAGCTAGTTGTCCACTGCAAAGACCGAAGACAAATGGAGGTAGTCTGGAATAGAATGATGACGGTGATATGTCTGTGAAGGGGTACATTTTCAAGTCAGGTGTAAAGAGACACAAGGAAAGAATTGTAACAGTACTTTGTGGGACTAGTAGAGGGGCAAAAGGCAGATGAAGAAAATCCTTCATAACAGTCACAGAAGTTGAGGAGGATAAGCCATTGGGTTGATCATGCTCAAGTAGTAGATATCTGGCAAATCAGAAAGGAAAAAGATTTGGTGTGGGTTCTAAAATTTGATCAACAACCTATAGAGATTTTGCATGATCAATTGGGTTGAAAATACGAAAGTCAGATTCCAAAGGGCCTGGAATGAAAATAAAACAGAAGACTAATATAAACTCCAGGCAGTCATTTAGATTTTGTGTTCGGTGTTTGCATAGGAGTGGAAGGGATCTCCTAGATTACTAAGGCCCTTCCTCTGCTGTTGTAAGCAACTGTATCTCATAGTCTATATATTTATTAAGCTTCACATGAAAATTCTATTTTTTTCTTCCTAGTTTTAGTGGAAAGGTGTTTCAGAACTTCAGTCTTCTGATAATCAGAAACTTTAATTTATGGGTTGAATTTATTCATTGCTCATTAGTAATCATTTGTCCTTGTGTCATCATTGTCCATTTGCTTAAGTATCTTTTCTCTCGCTTTAGTGCCTAACCTGAATGTATTTATAGAGAGCAATTATATCCGCTCTCAGCATGAGTGAGCTTAGAGATGAAAGGGAGAAGGAAGCAAACATGTTGCTTCAGCCTGGACCAGCTGGAATCTCTTTGTTCAGACTCATGTAAAATGTTTTGCAGCAGCTGAATCTGGAAGCAGCATTTGTGCAGCTCATAGCAATATGATACAGATCTAGCCACCTCACAGCCAGATGAGATGGAAACGGACATATCAAGCCACAGTTGCTATCTTAATATCCATGGGCCCTGTGGAACTGAAAACACTAAAGCTACAGTCCAACTTAGCTGGAGAATAACGATCTGCATTTGATTGTGATAAACACCCATGGTAAGCCATTGTAAACATTTCCCACCATTATCACTTGAACTTTTCTAGTGTTGGGAGTTCGGTATCTGTCTGTATTAGGTTATCACTAGCTGTGTGGCTTATTTTGCAGAGGGGACTCTACATGGTGTTGTCTGCCTGCTGTAGACTCTGGAGCCAGCAATTCCTTCTGTTCTTTCTTAGAGTTGTAAGACTGTCTCCCAGAGCTCTTTGCACTCAACATTAATCAGAGAAGAGCGGGAGTTGCCCATCACATCTCTCAGACTTTGTACAAATTTCTAATTGCAAAATAGATTCAATAATTCTGTCATAACAAACTCCACCATAGCATGTATTCAGATAAGTGGTTTCGAAGAAGAAGGATCCTTAAGGGAAAGACAATTGCAATAAACTATTCTTTTGCTTGGTGGCATCTCATTGCCAGAAGCAGCAAGCATAGCTGAACACCTATATGAAGTGTTGGATACTTTAAATATGTTGTTGTACCTCATTCCTTTGGATATAAATCCTAATTGCTTGAGAGCAGTCTGATGTGAATCAGTTTTTTTAAACACATTTCAATTTTTATATAGAAAGGGCTTTTAGATCTAAAACTGTTTATTCCTCTCATACAGTTGTTTACACTTGCTGCAAAGTATGTTTTTTTTCCAGTCAAAACCTTGTGATTCCATGGACTGCAAAAGTAACAGAAGATTAAGGGCCTTTAATTCTGAAGAACATGCATCATGTAAATAAAAATATAGACATAGAATAAGATGCTGATCATTGTACCTGCAATAGATTAGTTACTCAGTGGAATCATGCATCTCATAAGCCTTTTTCTTCTGGAAAGTGGTGTTTTAGCTTGGCTTAGAGCTAAATCCAGCCCTCTCCTTGTAACTGACCTTTGTGCATCCTCATGTAAGGGCAGAATTTGTACAAATTTGAGCTCTTCTCACAGTTCAGTACAAATCATGCTGTCTTTCCTGAGGGAGAGATACAAGAGTACTGCAGGTCAGGGTTGTGGTGCATTGACAGAGCTACATAAGGAAGCTTGTACAATACCTAATTTAAGTGTAAGATTCTTACAGGGTTTTCAGAGAGGAAGAAAAACAGTGTGGTTGTCCACAGTGTTTCTCAAAGGAGTCCTGCATTAAGATTCTGGAGACAGGTTTGAGTTCACCTGGTCCTTTGCCCCTCGCTTGCCTGATCACGGGAGGGAAGGCCACATGGCAATCAAGAAAGGGACTGCTCGTTGCAGTAACTAATCAAAAATCAATTTTGGCAGCCTACTCAGTGAAAAGGAATGAAAAAGCGGAGGTGGCAGGAGGGGTTTTTCAAGGCTTTCAGGAAGGGTGGTTGTTTTCTCCTGTAATTCAAAGAAAGAGCAGCAAAACAAAAAACGAACTAGAACAACAAGGACAAATACAGCGTGTGGAAAAAGCCTGTTGGATACTTGTCTTCACACACCAACTCTTTTCATCAAGAAAACAGTTTAAATACAATGAGTTGTGCAATAGTACTGCAGTTTGCTGGCAGCGCCCTCATTTGTCTTCTCAAAATATTTGGCACTGATCCAGGTGTAAATTAAAAAAAATATGTAACAATCAGCAAAGTGAAATCAGAAAAATATCTCCTATATGGTTATGCTGATAGGGTGATGTTATCTGCTCTGTGCCTGCTCCGCATACACAAACCCACAGGAGAAGGTGGCCTTTTCTGCATGGACATATCCAGGGCAGGTATGGTGACCAGGCACAAAAGGATGGACTCACAGGTTTTGCAAACATGTACTATAGTAAAGCTGCCTACACGTCCCACAGGGAAAAAGAACTGGACCATATAGAAGCATTTCCCTGAGTCAGATTTGACCCTCAGAACCAGCAGCTGGACCAAACAGCTAAATAAATCTCTCTGTAGGAAATTTTGAAATTCAGAGACATTTTGAAAATAAAAACTAAAATAACTGGTTTTAGGCTATTCCAGGGTGTTTAGGGAGGGACTAAAGCAGACATAAAATTGCAACTTTGTGGTATCACAACATAGTATCTTTTTAGCAAGAAAGGTTTTGTGTGTCTAGTTTTTTTTAAAAAACATTGAAAAATGCTGACTCAGACTGTAGGAACCAGGACCAACTTCACTTCCTATTAAGACCTTTCTTTTCAACAAACAAAACCTTTCTGCCATGAAAAGACTCACCAGGTTGATTCTTTTGTTCTAAAAAGCCGGAAATGCCCAACACATCCAAGAACAGACTCAATCTCTCAAGTAGAACTCCAAGTCCAGAAAGGAAGAAGGTAAAACCTCCATGGGGTGTCTAGGCACTTCTCTAATGTTACTAACTGTACATAGAATGTGCTGAACATTATAGTGGTGATCAGCCGTGTCAAACTCTCCAACTGATGTGAAGCTTCATCTCCTTGAGACCTGCCATAATTTGGATGGTGCTAGCTAGGTGCTGGCATCTAGAAGTCATGGTCCAGATCAGGGGCCACTGGGCTAGACTGTATAAAGCTATCACGAAAAGAAGATTGGTGCCACATTGCAGCAATGCCACATTGTTGTGGAATTTTTTTGTTTTTTAATTGGAAAAAAAACCCCTGCAGTTATCCGATGCTCTAGGCATATGTACAAAGCACGTTTAAAAATACAATAGGCATTCAAATGGGAACATTATTAATTAAAAGCCTCCACGTACTGTACAAATGAAACGTTCTTCTCTCTACCTACTCAAGTCATTCATTCAGAAAAATCCTGGGAAAATAGTTAGGCTTTGCAATGTGCCCCGTAGGTCAATGTATTCAGGCTCCAACAGACCAAGTGGGAGGAGTGAGTTCCAGAACGGGGAAATCTTCATTGCGAACTCCCTCTCAAAGAGAGTGCGTTCAGAAATGTGCACAGCACGCTTACAGAAAAATGGCTCTAGCCCTTTGCCCAGCTCAAATTTTAAATGAGTCTTTTAATATATGTATATCCAACCAAGGAAGAGATGCTGACCCATGCTCCTGTCTGAAGCGCAGCCATGGGACAGACTTTGAAGCCCTGTAGGGTTTTCAGACCCACAGCTTGCCTGCCTTTTTTTTTTTTTTTCCTACTGTATATATCTGTATGGTATAGATTTATACCACAACAACCCCTTTGCTCCATGTTCAGCTACCCCATGTTCCCTTTATTTAATAACAGTGGCATCCTTGAGAATGAAACTGTCCCTGGGCAGCTCACTGACAGTATGTTACAAAACGTATCCATGAGAGCTCTCTCATAACTATTTACTTTTCCTACGGTCCCATATTCAAAAGTCCCCTTTTAGGATAGGGATGGGTCAAAGTCTGGCTGCAGATTCCAGAGCCAAACTTCCCTCACGCTTTAAAGTTTGGTGTTATATTTCAGATCTATCCCCTAAATCAGACCGGCTTTCAGTGTTCAGATCAGAACAATCCCTATCTTATTTGCTTGCTGGCTGCAAAACAGTAGGAAGATTGTCAATACCCTGCTCAGGCCCTAATTAAAAATCCAAACTCAAATTTAATATTTCAAACATTATTTAAAATATATTAAGATAGTCAGTCTATTGCTGTTGCTCATTACTCTGTCGAAACCTAATATTAGTAACAGCATGTACGGAGGACCTGGAGCATGAATTAATAATGAGGTGCTTGTGCTGGAAAACATGCGAGAGCCTGGTTCCCCGAGTTGGCAGACGTCCGGCAGAGACTAGTTTGCTCTTCTCTACACAGTGATCAAATCATCTGCTCAACAAAATCATCAGGAAGGAAAGTATTTCTGATTAGTTTACTTCCTCTTTTTTTTTTTTTTCCCAAAAACAATGAAGATGACAGGCCACCAGAAATGAAGGGGGCCACATCAGGGAAAAAAATCTTTAAACCAATGGCATTGCACTACTGATCAAACGGTGGTAGTGCTGGTGTCTGAGTACGATCCTCAAACAGGTGAGGACCTCCCATGTCCTCAGCCTGCCCTCACCTTGTACGTGAAATCTCTTCTTGAGGCTTTTAAGGTGAGGTTTTAATTAACTCTTCCCCCTTTCTCATTGTCCTAACAGAAAACAAATCTGAACGAGAATGTAGAGAAAACATGTGGCTTGTTAATTCTCCTGGCCTGGAGCTAAGGTATTGGAGGTGTTTCTGTAGATATAAGCGAGGACTTAGCAAGTCACTGATCTCTTCAAGTGATGCCAGAATCAGGAAAGATGTGCAAGCTAGAAAATATCTGCATCATTTGTAGTATGCAATACATACATATTTATATAATGTGTATGTCACTGTAAAAATATATTGTGGCCAATAAGCTGTATTTTTCATATGTGTAATACTACGACAGCTAGATCAATGAGGTAGTATAGAGATTAGGTGTATTTATTTATATATACGTGCATACTCCCTTCTTACGCATGCTTTACAGAAAGTTGGCTTTCATCTGTCCTCATGGTGCCCCACGCTGGCCTCCTCTGTCTATGCACACTTTTCTCTTGAGGGTGAGCCCAGCTACCTTTGTGCTTCCTCCGTGCACCGAGAAATGCCTTCAACATTTGCAGAAAACAAATAAAAGTCATTGAAGCTGTTTGTGCCCTGAAACTTTAGCTGTGCCCTAGTCTTACACTCCCTTTTCCTTTAAGATGAACATACTGTTGCCCACAGTGCAGCATTCAGTTCTGTAGCTACTGCCTTGTTCTCGCACTGTAAATTAAAAGGTGTGAAGGAGAAGGAAATTTTCCAGAGTAAATGAGAGAAATTATTACATAATTTTGTGTAATTTTTGATGCAGGAAACAATTTTCTCAGTGCACCTGTTGGGGGGAGAAACAAGGCTGCTTCAACCATCAATCTGTGGGACCTCAGAGCTCAGCCTGAAAGCAAAGGTGAAATGAAATACGAAAATTGCAGTGCAGCAGAAGTGGAGTCGGCTATCTGAGGGCCTCTGCTGAAATCCCATCTTTCGGGTAGGGTTTCTTGTGCATTTTCGTGTTTTGGTCACCTGATGGTAGCTCTCTGGCCTAATTGGTTTCCTAGTTAACAGACTAAGTAATGATGTAACCAGAGTGTGTGGGAACCAGACCTGTGTGACAGATACAAATTTTCCCAGCCTTACTAATTTTGCCTGCTTACCTGGTTCTGCTGCTGGTTATCTGGAAACTTGAACTACTTAAAGGATATAATGAGCCTAGCAAAGGTTGAGAAACAGCGTAGTCATTTAACATAAAATTATCTCCAGCTGCAAAATATGGTAACTTGTGAAGTGCAATTATTTTTGTTACTAAAGAGCAGTATATTTTAATAGATACGGTTGCATCTGCAACTTTTATTTACTTTTTCTGTGGTTGGCTGAAGTGAGAATTAGTTGTTTGCAGCCTCAAGGAGCAGATCAACTCTGTTCAATTACAAGCCTGTCTCAATAACCACTTTCTGCTCTTCACTCTCTGCCATCCCCAAGTGCTCTCACACAGTGTTGCTAGTTCGTGCTGGTGACTTTTGTAGGTGAAAGTTGTTGCTATTGCTTGGGTGACAATAACAGGGTTTCAGAAAGGCTCTAGCTAAAATCAGGGTCCTGTATAAATGTATAATGAGAAACAGTCCTCTAAATGCAAAGTGGTTGCATTCCAAAAGCTCCAGACAGAGTTGGTTTGGTGGAAAGATTTGCAGCCTCAGAGCTGAGCCCCTAAGACAGTAATTTTTAAAATAATCAGTCTGAGAAACAGCCTCATGTAAAATAAAATAATTGGGAAAGGGAGGTGAGAGGGACAGGGAACACCTGACATGCAGGAGGCCTGACCAGCTTCCTTCTCCGTGTGGTGGCCAAAGAATGAAGGTCTCAAGACTTCTCTCTACTGTAACATAAAGTCCCAGTAACTACGTACTGAGGAAAGCTGATCTTGGGAGCAGCTTGAGCTGGGAATGTGTCTGGCACTTGGCATTTCTGTGGTCCTCAGGCAGTTCCTGTTTGCCCTTGCAGAAGGGGCCATGTCTCTGCACAGCAGCTGAATGTTTTCTAGTGAGTTGGGGCACCCAGGCTGCTGCTGGATGGGATACAGAGCCTGGAGCAAACTTCACTGTGACCCTGGTGGTTATTGTTCTGCAGCAAAATGCAGCCAGTATGGCCTGTGTCTGATATCCTTTAATAGAGAGGAAGAAAGTTTGTTTGTTTGTTTGCATGCATCTAGCTGTTCTTTCACTGTGCGCTCAGAGAAACTGAGAGCAGAAGCAAGAAGCTGGACTCCTAAGGTGATGTGAAACTGTTTTATGTTTTCCTTGAAAACAGGACTCTTAAACGCGATGACAGAAATCGTGAAAGTAGCAGGACTTTGCATACAGTTGGTGTGGTTAATCCAGTCAGTAAACGTGATGTTAAAAAAAGGAACACCCCACAGTGTTTCTGTATCTTTCTATTTGAAGTTCATACGATGCCTAACACGTATGCAATGGATCTGGGGCCTGACATCTATTTAAACTCTTTGGGAGCAATATCAAACATTAATGGGGATTAGTGTTAGAACTGGTGTAAACATAGCAAACAATCTGCTGTAAGTGTATGCTCACATTTCCATATGTTATGTAGGTAAGCAGAGCCACTGAAGAGGAAAGAAACCCTGAGAGGTAGTTCTCAGCTAACTACTTCTAGGATTGGTAGAGACAGACACTAGTAGGGCATAACTATCTCATGATATCAGTATCTACATACTCATAGAGTGCTCTGTCTAGAGCTGCAATTTAGTTTTGTAAAAGGTAAGAAAGATTTAGAGATGCAATTCTATTGTGCAAAACCACTAAAAAACAGATAAAAATGATTTAGTACTTCCAGGTGCACTGTAATTCTTGGCAGAAAAAGCTAATTCCAGGTGTGTAACTTCAAAAAAAAAAAAAAAAAAAACCAAAAAAAAAACCCNAACTAATTCCAGGTTTGTAAATTAAAAAAAAAAAAAAAAAAAAATCCAACAGAAATACAACCCTGTTGTCAAACCTGGATAAAACCATCAAGTTAGAAAAATAGAAGTTAAACTAGGAACAAAGTCCAAAGTACAACTGCGGAAAGACAGTCTCTCCATTGAAGAAATTATTGCATATGAGTGAATCTCCCTATTACTTAAGTAAACATAGCTTGATTCTGGGCAATATTTCAAAAGAGATAAAGCTTTGGCATGCATGAGCACGTAGAAAGATGACATATTCGCAGTGGGAGGTATGAGGTGGGGTTTCCAGAAGTGCCAAAATTTATCTCACACATACATACTTAGGGGCAGATCCAAAGCTGCTGAAGCAAAGAGCAAATCTTTCCACTGTCTTCAACTGGCTTTGTATTCAGCATTTACTCACGCTAGGAGAAAGGGAAAAAAATACATTTGTTTCCTTATTTGTGGCCAAATCATTTACACATTTTTCCTTCTCCTTTTAAGCCTGGGGAACTCTTGTCATTGCCTTCCTCAGGGGCAGGTCCTTAATCAACAGATCAAAATATAAGCTGTACCACAAAATGGAAAATAATATTATATCAGCTAAAGTTTTTTGCTTCAGCAACACATGTGGTATGGGACATTATTATTCCATAATAGAATACACATTGATTCATTTGACACTTTTTATTTAAAAAGAGCTTTTATTTATATGACGTGTTTATGGACAAATATGCATTGAATGCTTTTTAAGTCCTATTATGTTTTGGTTTTATTTCCACATGTTCAGATGAAATGACCATTACTGGGACTAGAAACCTACAACACTAATGGAAGCTCTTATAGTTGGTGCCAGTTTTATATCCTGCAGGGGTAGTTGCCACTATATTAATATCCTGCAGGTCAAGTTAATTTTTTTAAAAAAAAACAACCCCAACATATTTTGCAGGTTCTATGCAATTTGATATAGTGTCACACTTAGTACATGCCAGTTTTGCATCTGAATTAAGAGCCAGGGAATTGTACCATATCAGACCTCCAAGTAAGTAGGTTCTGAAGAAATCCATGGCCACACAGAAGGGAAATGGACACGGCAACCTTGTCTCCCAAAGGTACATGTGAAAACTCTTTAGGAATCAGAGTACTAGCTATGAGACAGATTTGTTGGGAAAGTCTGGTTTTCCCTAACGGCTGGGCCTTCTGCTGCCGTGATCAGCAACTGGGTGTGTGGCAGTGCATTCGGTTCAATTTGCTCCTGTGAACTGGTTTTTCCCTTGCTATAACCTCGATTTAACAAAAAGGGGTTTGAGAAACCCAATCCTTTCTCAGTCACACGATCACTCCTGACTTTCCCTACTGCTGTCATCCACAGGAGCCTAGAGAGTGCCGTGCCTGTGATAACACATGGGCATTTCAGTGATATGAAAATAACACAGGTGAATACAAAAACCCTTTTTGCCCTTGCCTTGAGACTGCTGGGCTGGGTGGCCGTTTCTTATTGCAGAGGAGCAACAAGGTGTGACACTGTGCACAGGGCAAAGCAATTAACAGCCCAGCTGTGATTGCACAGGGCTTTCTATAGCCTCTCTCTCTTTTTCCCACACATACTACGTGCACGTAGGGGAGGGGAAGGGGCTTTTCATTTCCTTTCTCCGCTCGCTGCTGTGATTGCACTAAGTCGGTACAGAGATCCTTATCTCAAAGCAGAGAGGAAAGTGAAATCTCCAGTTTTGTCACTGTTTGAGCGCTCTGTAATATCTAGGGAGATCAGCAGGCACTAATTTTACTTTCACGGCATCAGTGTGAATTAGAGGCGTTCGTTCTGTCCACACCTCAGCGTTAGGGCAGACAGGGTCCAAGTGGAATAAAGGTGTATCAGACCTAACATGAAGTGATGCTGCTTTGGTTTTGTGACATTGTGATAAATCTGTTTTCTACTGAAAAACACTGAGGAGACGTTTTAATTTTTACCTATCATTTCAGACTCTCCAGACTATTAAGGCTGCATAAATATTAAAGGCTTGTTATTTACATTAGAATCATTATCTTTATAGATATCAGTGCTTGTTAAATGATTCATAATGCATAATTCATTCAACCAATTCTGCCCTTTCCTCTGTTTGTTATTCACCTGCAAACAGACTTTGATTTTTACAAATTTGTTCATTATTCAAATCATTCCAGGCTCTCTTCACAAACATATTTTAGTGGTCTCCTTTGCTCAAAACCTATTGTGTCCTACCATATTTTTATCAATTTGCTTCTGTTGTTGCTTGCAGAGTGTAATTGAACATTTAATAACACACCTGAAACTCCCCTTGACTTTAATCAAGATTTACAGCGTAGCTGTGGGGATTCATGCTAATGCTTCTGACGCTGCCATGCAGCCACTGACAAGCTACGGTCTGCGGTCGTTCATATAGCAAGCTCTGCCTTTTATTCCCACTTGTTGGAAACACAATAATTGCTAGAGTTCTGCAGCACATGGCCAGGTTGTAAAGTCTGGGAAGTTAACTTTGGTGTTTACGTACAAAGCAAGCGTGGCAAGATTTAGGTTAGCACAGTGTGGTTCAGTGAGAGAGCACCAGAGATTTGGTTCAGATGTCCAGCCAGCCACTTCCACGCAGGGTTGCTTCCCCCCGTGCCTCAGTTTTCTCTTCTGTAAATTGATATCTGTGTTGCTTGAGGAAGATCTTGCTCTGCAGAGACCACCAGGAGTAAAAAAGCTCCTGGCATCTAACTTTAGACACGTATATTAAGTTGCTTCCCCTGAGCTGCCTGAAAAGAGATTTGTGAGAAGTTTCTCCATTGATTTCTGGCCTTGGGGCTGCTGTTCCAAAATATCTCCAAGCTGATCCCTCACTCCCTGTTAGAGGAGTCTGGAGAGACTCACCATCTCACAGCTTGGGTATTGCACCTGAGGAACCACTGCTAGGCTTCTATAAAGAGACAATAGTTCAGGAAATAAAGTGTAGTGTGTTCATCTCTGATCCAAATACTTTGATCTTTAAGATAAGAATAGAGGAAAAGCTCTTTTCATTTTCAATTCAGTTCACCACTATTCATCATTAGTTTATTTTGGATGCACTTCTGAGAAGTTGCTACCTGCACAAGGGGAAAAAGAATTCAAAACAATATAGATAAAAATGGTCAGTAGTAAGGAACTAATTTGTTATTTGAATCTACAAATAAATGATTGTAACAGATTACAAGAATTAAAATTCATTGAAATATTTGAAGAAAAAAATTCCTATAGATATTTAGAAAAAATGAAAGTATACACTTCAAGTTTGACTTTCTTACCATTTCAGAGAGAAATTTCAAGATAAAAGAGTCAAAACTAAGCCATTTTTGTTTAAGTTTAGTTCAAAACACAATTTTCAGTTTAGTTAGCAAAAAAGACTTTTCAATTTTTCCTGGTGATTGTTCTCTCCATTTTAGACAGGTCTGAATATCTTTTATTTGTTTTCTTCCTACTAGAGGTAAAGGAAGAGAGATGATTTATATAAACATTGAAGGCTCAGAACTGGAAAAAATTAATAACGTAAAACTGGAATCAGTATCTTCTCCTCTCTTCTAGATTTTCAGCTAGAAAAATATGACAAATAGCCCTGAATGAAATCGTCCTCTTAACTTCAAATGTTTCTCCACTTGAAAATTTAAAATGTGATTGTTTTTCCCCTCATGTTCTCGGGGGTATTTTGTTTGTTTTTTGTTTGTTTTTTTTTCTTTCCCACTAATCTTCGTAATTTCCCTTTACTCTACAACCAAGCTCCGGTAAAATATGAATTTCTAATTAAGAGTGACAGTGATTCAGCTATTTAACATACACAGTCACAGTCCATATGGACATAAGCATCCTTGATATCTGCTAACAACAATACTCACTTTTAGCGATAAAAAATAAAGTTACATCGTTCACAAGGAGGAATGAGGTAAGCCTTAGCATTCCTGCAATGTTTCTGGACTGAATATATGGAGGTAAAGAACATTTACTTATACAAATCCCTCAGCGTTTCTCAGGTCACATCCGCACCCAGGCTCATGCCAGCTAAAACGTTCAGGCATGCTGGGTGCGGCACCTTGGATTGGCATGTTACGGAGGTAAAGAGTAGCTCGGATGTTTTTCGGGAGATCAGAACTCAAACTCCACCCAAGCACTGGGGTGTCTTTGAAGGAGCAGCAGCACTTCCATACATTTCAGGGCCTGGCATTGCAGTTTTGATCCAAGTTTAGACCTGCCATGATCTCAGTCTGCCACACTGCAGAAAATCTATGAGTTTCTTCATACCTGTCTCAAACTCAACTGATAGCGAGTTATGAAGAGAATCAGAGCCCACAGAATATACCAATCTCTTAAATTAGTCTCCTGATGAGTGATGGAAGCATCAAAAGCCAGAAACTACAGTACTACTCATTTTCACTAGTCCTCATCTATCTTTCTTCCTTCTTCTCTCCCTTACACTATGAGTCATGCCACATTTGATGCTTGGGGACACCATGCGCTATTTTGTCTCTCGGTCATTTTTGTCCCTTCCTCATGCAATGCATTCACACAAGCCCTGTGGTCACAGTGGAGCCCCAGCCAAAAATGGCTCAGCTTCCTTCCCAGGGTGTCAGAGAGCCAGGAAGAAAGGTTTGCTCAAGGTCTTGGCTCCCTCTCCTGGCTGGTTTTGCAGCAACTTAAAATGAGATTTTAGCCCTTCAAAAATTAGTGTTTGCTTACTGCCAATGCACACTTGAAACAAGAGAGAAGAGCACTTCAGTGATGAGACTCTGGTTTTTTTAAAAAATAATTAGAATGTTGGAAGCTAATCTCACTAAAAATATAGTTGTTTAAAGTAAAATCATCATGGTTTTGATATAGACTATTTGAAAATGTTTTCCTCCTGCCAAGACTTCTTGAATGCCACGTACATATGAGAAAGGGTTGGGTTTTTTTTTAAATTTGTTTGTTTTTCTGGATTACCTGTATTTTCCTTTTGACCTGCAGGCTCTAGGCTTCTACTTAGTAAATGTCCCAATAAAGGCTGTGTGTTATCCTTAAACAGTGGTAGCGTTCCCCCTACCTGCTAATTGCTTTATTTGTCCTTACTGCTTCCGTCCCCTCATCAACAAAGGCTTTAGCATAAAGGGCAATGAGGTAGAACATGACAAGGAGAGTGGGAGCCAGAGAGTGAATATTTCTGTAATTACACAGTAGCCTGGAGTAGCTCTTCTCAAATCAATTATGTAGCCTGGATTGCCCAAAACTCTGAGGACAGAGCCCTTGTTTTAATTTGCCTATGGAGCTATGTGCTCCAATAATGGGCAAAATACTTGCCTTGTTACATTTTATCAGAATCCACATAATTCCTTGCTTATTTTTTTCTATCTAACTAATTCATTAATAATATATTGTACTTAGCACAGCTACAAACCAATTGTTGCAAAGGACTTTGCAAATATTAACAAATGAATTTTCACCTTATCTTGTTGAAAAGGCAGTGACATGTCCATTTTTCAATGGGGAAAACTGAGGCAGAGGATTGTAATGGAAAGCGATTAGAAAGAGCAACTGGAAAACCACCCACAAAATCCTGATAAACTCTAGTTGCAAAGTAAATTGCTGGATAAGCCAAGAATTTAACTCAGCAATCAAAATATTCACCCCAATCTCTACAATTGCTGGGCACTTTTCAGCATTGTCTTTTTGGGGAATTTATAATGGGCATAAACCTAGATGGTATAAAAGCAAAGTATTGCCAGTGTTGAGAGGATTCCAGAAGTTTTGGAGACTGATTTTGGTCATTGCTGAAGAGTTTACTAAATAATATAGTGCATGTAACATGGACCTTACAAGATTAAGGAGAATGAACATCTTTATTGTCAACAGATTTCACAACTCCATAAAGCTCTCTTATCTTCCAAAGCTTCTAGCTCTTGTTTTTACAGAAGTCACTGTCAGAACTTCCGTGGCATCAGTGACTGCAATTTGGCCCACATGGTCATCACTGCCCAGATGTGTTTCTTCTTTCTTCCTTCCCTGTGGGACACTGAGCAGAAACCGTGTTCAAATGCCTGGGAAAGTCTGGAATCAGGCAAAAATTTGCTTTTGATCCCTGTTCTCTTCATAAATGAACTACCAATATGTAATGAGCAACTAGAGTACCAGTTGTCTTATTTAAACTCTGACTTCAGCAATGCTGCAGAGAAAGGGAGAAAATATTTTTGAAGATATATTTCGAAGGCATTACAGCCACTGCCTGAAAGGACAAGTACCCAGGAGGCAGAAGGGTGGCTAGTGAAGCCGTTCAGGTAACTGGTTGTTCAGTAACAGAGGTGAAGGTCTGGAGTGAAATTTTGTGCAAAATTTTGGTGAACTAAAACCCTGAAAAAATATTTCATATTTCACTGAAAAGCAGTTTCAAGCTTCCTAGACGTTTCTAATTAACTGCAAGTAAATTTAGATGAAAATATTTTTAGACTCTTGGTTTAAAAAAAAAAAAAAATCAACTCAATAACCATTCATGAAACGTTTGTGATCATAATGTGTATTTCTCAGTGAAAAAGGTTTATCTGGAAAAAACGTGTCTGCCTCTAGCTGTAACCTTATCTGCATAACCTGTAATAGAATAACTATAGCTATAGAAAGACTTTTGTTCTTTTTGGCATAGCTGATCAATTAGATGCGTAGGATGGAGTTACAAAAGCTCTTACAGTTTGCAGGAGGCTTTAGGAACAGCACAGTGCTATAAATGCAGTTACGCCGAGCGAATGATATTTTGAAAACTGAGTTGTTCTTCTTTATGTCATATAGCTGAAGCCCTCAATTGTCACTGATTTCCCATAGGATTTTGGTGCCACGGAAATGCACATGAAGGATCAGTCCTTGCTTCAGTCTGCCTTCATGGGGGTAAATAAAGGTAATGGTGTTAGACCAGTTTTATACATAGGGAGCTGAGGCACAGAGGGACAGGCTTATTTGTATTCCGCTGTGTTGGTTTGGGGTTTTTTATACCTGGACAATTTTTCAATAAGCTTTTTATATTAATTTCTATTTTTGATGCTTTCACCATCACTGTATTATCTTTCCATCAGCAACCCTCATTGGTCGTAAGTAACTTGCCCAAAATCTCTGAGGAGGTCAATGGGAGAGCTGGGAACTGAATCTCTCTTATCTGTAATGACAGTCAACGCGCAACTCTAGATAGGGAATAGATATAAAACTTCATCCAAAATCCATGTCAGGTTCAAAAAACACCTTTTAAAAGACAGATGACCTACTGCAGGATTACAGTTTCAGGTGAAGCAAGCCAGAGCCAGAGCAGGTCCTTACTGAATAACCTGCTGTGTGCAAGGTGAAAGCAGCACAATTTCAAGGCTGCGTACCCTTAGAAAGTCCAAGGATCCCATGGAGAGCGACTAATCGACTGGGAATGAACCAGTACGTCCTGCAAGATTTTTTTCTAGGCAAGTTGGGTGCCAGTAAAATAGTCTAAAGAGGCAAAAGTGAAAATTTCAGTAATTTATTTATGCATAGAAGTCCAGTAACTGGAGTGCAGGGTTGTCGGTGGAGTGTGACCTCCTGTGCCTGGGCTCCCAGTCATCTCAAAAGGCAGCACTTTTTCCTTTTTATAACTCATTAAATTCCACTAGGAAAATCCAAATGCATTATGATCCTGATATTAATTTGCCATGTTAGCCACTGCTGTAATGCCCAGGTGGTCAAGAGAGCAGGGAATAACTGTCATTTGGGAGGAGACGGTATTACACGGTTAGATAGAAATCACCCCTTTAAGGATTTATAGGAAAACAATTGGTGCAGTATGGTGTCCAGCTACCTCCCAACTGCTGGTAATGCATTTGTGAAGGCTCTAACACATTAAGGACTGAGCCGGGCTCCCCCTTATCTTCGAACAGCCACCAAATGGCATTCTTGCAGTATTAACTTTCTGTCACTTCCAGCTCAAGATGTGACCTAGAGTAAAAGGCTTCCTATCTCTCCATCAGCTCCCTTAACTACTCCCTCCCAAGATGTATGTTAATTTTGTGCCTTCATTTCGCAGTGCACAACCGAAAAAAATGATGGACTTGTAGTAGTACTCTTCCAATTAAAAGAAAACATTTGTATTGTCAAAGTTAAAGCAAACTTATAGTTTCCAGAAACTTCAGATGCTAAGGAGCACACAGCCTTACCACGCAGGTTGCAGGCAGGTGCATTGCCGGTTTTTCACTCTCATATATCACTACATTTGCTAAGTTAACAAAGCAAAATTAAAACAGTTCTCTGTTTCTTTAAAGATTTGGCTCTTTTTTTGGACCCGTGTGCTGCATGCACACTGATAACACCCCCCTGTCCTTCAAAAGCCCCCCTCCCTCCAAAAACCAAGATGATTTCTAAAACGTAGACAGGATTGTCGTTGCCCACAGCCCGCGCTGACAGAGGGGCCGGGGTCAGGATGCCCAGAGGCTGAGGCAGCAGCTGGCAGCCCCGCAGCTCTGCCTGCGCTGGGCCACCGCTGGACGGGGCCAACTCCCCGTTCTGCTTTCCCAAACCTGGAGGCAGAAAGCAGAGATCACCTCCGCTCCGTGCCGCCGGATGAAAGGAGTGACAAACCGCAGCCAAATAAACTGCCCAGAGCGGCGTATTATACTGGGTGTTTATGCTGAAAGTCACTTTTTGCACATCTAAAATTAAGAATAATGAATATGAGTAAAGTATTGATGAGGAATAATATATAAATACATTTCTGTGTGGCCAGCCTGACCTGTGGAGCTGTGCATTTGGCTTTTTAACTGATATACATGACTTTTTTTGATTTGCAGCGCAAGCATCACTCCACCTCTGTGCTCTTCCATTTCTCTTCCCCGGGGGAGGCGGCAGGTAGGGTTTGACGGGGAGCGACTGCTGCAGCGCTGGAGGTTTTCCCTCTTTGCACAGCTGGCTCGGGAGGGCTCCAGACCCGAGGGGGAGGAAGGGGCTGCCGGCAGCCCGAATGCACTGGGAAAAAGCATCTTTAGCACTGGGAAAGCGGGGAATGCCAACAGAGCTAAGCCTCCCTTCGTCCAAATCTTTTACCTTTGAGGGCTGGGTTTTTTTGGTTTTTTTTTTGAGGAGGAAAAGGCGGGCGGGGGGGGGAAGCAAAAATGCTGACCTTAATTAATGGAAGGCCCACTAGACCCGAAGGAAAAGGTTTGGCTCTCAAGGCCCGGGCCTCCCCCTGAGCCTCTCCTGGGTGTAATGAGAGAGCTCAGCTTCATTACTGGCAGCTGAGGGGAAGGGTCACTGGGGCTGGATTTGCAGGGCCCTCATTGAGGGATCACTCCATGCTGAGAGGAGCTGGCCATGCTCTTGGACACCTGGTCATTAACATTGCTAATTAGCGGCCATTAATCAGGGCCCTGGGTTTTTTGTTGTGTGTCACCGGCTCAGAGGAGCCAAGTGAATAAGAAGATTGTTTCATTACCTCCACAAGAGGTGGAATGAAAGCAGTTCCCATCAGCTCAAGATGAGCTGAATTAAGGGAAAGGTTAGACAACAATTTAAGATGAGCTGCCGAAGGGGAGCTGGGGGACCTGAGCTGTCCTCTGAGAGGAAAACCAGTCACCTATAATTAATGAAATCTTCCACAACCTCACTCTAATCACCGTGTGAGCTTCTCACCAAAAAACCTATCTTTCGCATCTGAAGGACTCTAATTTATCTGTTTATGAAGTTCTAATCTCGGCAAGCTCTAATTCCATGGGATTTTAGCAACAGATATACATATATATGAAAATGCAAGTGTGTATCTAAGTATATGCTCATATAATGTGAGTGTATCTATGTGTTCGTTCGATATATTTACCTGAGTCAGCAAGGATGCTTTTTACACAGCCAACCCCACTGGGAGGGGGAAGGGGGGGGGAAACAAACCTGTATTTAAAAGTATCCCCATGTATTTAATAGATGTTTTTTTCTGAATTGTATATAAAATATTTATCTATCTATTTGTATTTTCTATGCTATGGCTGTGAAAGCGAAGAAAACTGGTGTTTTTCAGAGGCAGAATAATTAAAAACAAGTTCTGTTTTGGTAGGTTAAAAATGACATGGGAAAAATGATAGTTATTGGCATACATAGAAAAAAGTAAAGAATTTAATTAGCAACCAGATTGTTAAAATGCAGTGTTCTCCTCCCATGCTCTATTGTCTAACTTTTGTGGAACAGGTGTCTAATTTTCCTAATGGGATACATTTTAATTGACAAAGTAGTTTGATTGTTTTACACCAATTTTCAGTTTCTTGCTTACTTTTAATATAATAAACTCTTTATTTCTACAAACTCAGATGTCCTCAAGAAAGTAATTAGAAGCAGGTTTTATCTGCCTGTCTTTTTTTATAAACCACTTTTTGATTTCAAAAACCAACTAACTAAAAGCTTGATTTGTTCTGCTGATGTGTGAGAGCCAGTAACTTTTAGTCATATGCACTGAGCATTTCAATCAAGTTGTTTGCATATCCATTCATTTCGGAAAGACTCTCAAAATGGATTACAAACATTTAATTGTAAGAGGAATAAAATAATTAAGGAAGGACAAGTGGAAGTTAAAAATATGCCTAAGGATTCACAACAGTTATTGGATCATTCTCATCATGGGGCATAAATTCCTTCTTTTAGTTTCAAAGGACTTTATTCATCTAAGGCACATTGCCTTTCGTAACAACAGAAAGTAAAACCGTATTTCTTATGTATGTGATTCTCTTTGTAGAGCTGTGAGGTTGGTTAAAAATGTCTATAAAACTAATCTTTGGAGCATTTCAGCTTGTTTGGAATTCTATAATATGATTTCTGGGACTTCATGGGAAAGTTGAAGGCTCAAGGGGAAATTACACAATGAACAGCTGAGAAAAAGTTGCATTCTGGCACAGAATCATGCAAATGGGGCACATTCTTCAGTTTTCTCATGACGGATTGTCTCTGAAACTACTGAGCCAAGTTGCTGAAATGCTAATGAAGGAGAAGCATCAATGAGCAGTGTCATCCTGGGGGCTTCTGAAGGGGACAGAGTAGGAGACAGAGGGAGGGGGCGAGGGGGAAGGAAGGAAGGAAGAAAGAAAATGAAAAGAAATGGAGCAGGAGGAGTTTCAAATATTGGGGCTGGTCCACTCTGAAAATTAAATGGAGGGGGAAAAAAATAGAGCCGCGATGAACTCTGATGAACAAGACCCTCTTGGCTTATAAAAATGAATAAAAGCACTTACAAGCTGAAGAGTTTGGCTTTGGGCTTGGGGAGAAGTGAGTGTGGGTGCTGCTAACATTGGGGGCCACCCTTCTGTTTGATACATGAGGGAGATGGGTGGAAGGAGAACAGGATCCCATTGCAAAAACGTGGGGGAATGGTGCTTAGTAATAGATCTTTGACTTGGCTCTAAAAATTGTTACTATTTAAGATTTTTCAAAAAGCATTTTCCTGATGGCACAGACTTTGTGCACTTCTATTAGTAAAGAAAAAGTTACTTTTGCCCCAATAGATAGTTGAGCTTTATAACCAGATACTCTAAAGCTCAGCTATGAATGCTTCCTAAAATGTCTGGCTTACAAGTATTAGATCTCGAAACACATTTGTATTAAAATTACCCAGAAGCCTCTGTTTTGCAGACTTTCAAAATTGTTCTGTTCTCACTCAAACCCCAGCATAAATGGCCAAACATTTCAACAAGTTGGTACTATGCTATTCTGAACATTTGGCTGGAGGTTGCTTCCAGTCAGTGTTCCTATAGGTGCTGCTGGGTGCTAAGCACTTTAAAATACGGCCCTCAGTGCTCCAGATGCAACATGTGTTATTCAAGCTTGCAGAAGGGCTATGAAAAGCTGGCAACCGTAGAGGAACAAAATCCAGTCATCTGCCCTTTATCCTCATTGCTGGTGAGAATAGAAAATTAGTAGGTGTCATAAGTGTGTGTGTGGACATGGGAGGAAACCAAACTCTCAAAGTTCGGGTCAGTGTGAGGCAGGGCTATGCAGTGGATGTATCACAGGACTGGCAGTCTAAAGCCCTTGGTATTGACCTCATTTATAACCTCTGGCAAGTCCCTTCACCCATTTTTGTTCCCTCTCTCAGCTTTTGTCTCGTTGTGTCTATTTAAATTTGTTGAAATGAAGATAACAACCTCTTCTTACGGCTTTTTACGTTGTCCATCAGGACAGAGCCCCAGCTTTACCTGGGGTTTTTGATGCAGCTCTGCTACCAGCAGAGATAAAAATGGTTTAGCAGAATTGCACAAAATCCGAAATCTGAAAGATAAAATCTTTCAGAACAGTTTGGGAATGGCTGTGCTATATTGGGCCCATAGCTGTTAGGTGTGTTATTGTTGTACGTAATTGTGCTTTAATGGACTGCTTTAATGGTGGTTTTTACTGCTTTCAACCCTCAGCAATACTTACAGCCTTAGTTTCACAAGCAGATTTTAAATGTGGTACCTGTATTTGCACATGCAAATCACTGGGTGGTGTTTGACTGCCCACATACTGCCTTTTTTTTTCAGTTTACATTACCTCTTGTAGTATTATTGTAGCATCTAAGAGCTCTAGGCAGAGAGCAGGACTTGTGCAAGCACCAGTTTCCTTGATACCACAGTAACAGCAGGAGACAGCAGAGAGATGCAGGCAGGTGTGGGAACACCGCAGCTCTCCTGCCTGTGTTCCTGTGGGCAGCAGGTCGAGGTTGGTGTCAGCACACCAGTGACCTAGTTATTGCCCACTCCTTTTGGGTTGTTTGGTATGAGAGTTTTTGTAGATGGTATCCTCCCACGTGAAAGGCATAGCCCAAGGGTATTTTTGTTTTAAATCATCGTGACTAGACCACAAGGAACAAACTTGACCAGGACCTGGGTTGGCCATTTGAGAGAATGATAAGGGGAGAAGGGACCAGCTATGGAGAAGGCACTTAAAGCACAACCAGCACGTGAGGAAGCCTCTTTGGGTAACTGGCCTTGACTCCCAGGGTAGGAGGGGAGAAGGGAGCGATTCCTTCCTCATATTGTCCACGTAGGCATACAATCCATATTGCTGCCAACCTGCAATGACAGCAACAGCAACACAGAGGTGGATGTATCGGAATATACAGCCTTTCTTACTCCCAAATGATATTGCAATGACTGTAATTAATGTGATTATGGATGCCGTCCCTGCCTTCCAGGACTCGTGCCACCTTGGCTGAATCCAACCTCTCCAGATGAAGCCCCGTCTTTCTAAGTAGTGGTGTCCCAAAAGAAGACAGGACATGCTCCCATGCCCAAGGACCTCTACACCCTCGCCATCACCGCAGACATCTCACAGGAGTTAGTGCATCCCACACTGCTCCCAGCGGCTGCACACTGCCTCTCGCAGACCCTTGGTAGCAAGCTGGGACTGTGCCAAACTAGACATTTACTCCTCCTTCATTGCTGGCCTTTCTGAAATATTTTCCACACCCCTGCAGGTGATGGGGGATTTCTCACCTTCTGAAAATCCATCTTGTGCTACTGCTTCGTTTCACCCAAGTTAGTGCCATAACTTCCTGACTGGCTGTGGAAGAATTGCTCTCTCAGCCCATCTGCACTGTTAAAAAAGCCAGTAAGTGCTGACATGAAAATATGAGCTCTTTTCTGTAGGGTGGTTGTATAGTTCTGTAACTACTGGAAAGTATGTGTGTGTTGGGAAGGCGAAGAGAAAGAAAAGCTGTTTGGGTTTTATTGCTTTGATTTAAATAAAAAAGAGATTCCTCTATAAGAACTGGAGGTTCTTTGGTACTTTAGAAGGTTTTACGATGTTCTACCCAAGCAGCACTGAAACAGTAAACGAATGAATTACAGCAAAGTAACCAGAATGCAATATAGGTGATTGCGGCACAAAGCAGGTCGGGATAAAAAAATACAAAATCCATACATAAATAAACACGAATGAACAAGAGGAGCCTGAAAGCGCAATTAAGGCTGCAGTCTGGGTCCAATGAAAAAGCACTTATATTGGAACCCAAAGTTTTGATTGTATCTAATCAAAAAAGTTAAATAACATTATTTATCTCCCAAACTGAACTTTTCCAAAGTCTGGGAATATCTGAAAGCAGGATTTTTGCTCAAAGGGTCATCTCAAATGCTATATTGTACACAGCATTATGATTACAGTGAACAAGAATTAGGAGATCCTAAAACGCGCTGACAGCCCCAAACATGCCTTATTGTGCTCCAGTGCTCCAGCTCATATGGTACAGTCAGGAGGACCACCCACGGTTCATAACAGCCATAATGGAAAATTGTACGGGCTGGTCTAGCTAGGCATAATTGGATGGGCAAGAAATTGAGTTTTCCAGCTTTCAGAGCTGTTTACTTGACCTCTTTTAATTTTAGTTGAAATGGAATAATCCGTTTCTCAGGGAAATATTCAGGCGTTGTCACTTTTTTAGCCTAATAAATCTCATCTTCAGGAGTGTCTCTAAGATGTTCACTGTTCTGATGGCAAAGCATACAAACTTTTTTGACATTACAGATTAAATTCATGATAGTTGTACAGCTAACAGCATTTACACTGAACCAATTCAACTGCTTTAAAGTTTTATAGGAACCAATGTGGGGGTTTTTCACCATATCATTTGACCTGCTCTCTCCCACTCTGCAGGCCTGTAATTCACTTCTTCTGACATATCCTTAATGCAAGTCCTGGTGTGCCAGTGTCACCTTGAATTACGTCTATTTTGAAAGCTTGTGGACATCCCTGTTGCCTCCCCTGCCCCAGGGAAAAGCACTTTTGGACTGACTCCTGAGGAGTGGTATTGGAGTGTGTTTACTTTGCTCCAAGTCCAGCAGCTCTTTGGGCTGAAACTTGAGAAGAGGCTACCAAGACATTCTTACAAACAAATGGGACTTACGCCATGTGACTTCCTAGGCAACACAGCAGAGGCTGCAGAGCTCAGAGCTGTTATGTTCGTTCAGGCAAGTATGTGTTTATGGGACAGTGTAATAATAAGGACACAGTTTGTTTTGGATGGATTATTGTCCATGGTGCCATTGAGTTCTGACAAAACTCTAACACTGCAGTTGGCCTTTCAGCTGAAAGTTTACACCATACTAATTTTGGAGTGATTGAAAAAGACATAAAAAGGTGTGAAACTCAACATCCTGACATATGGGCTGTGGCCCATGAGAAGCAGGTGTCCCCAGAGTGTACCAATGCTTTGGGTGATCCTCATTGCCAGAATGAGCCTTTGGCATCCTAGATAGCATGGCACAGATTAAATCAGCCTTAGATTGTTCTCATTTACACCTCAGTCATAATTCACTTATCCAGTCCCCAAAACAGGCTATTCTTCAACCTTTCCAGTTCTGTGTCAGTCTGGCTTGAGGTTCTTTAAAGCCACTAAAGCCAAACACCATTTTTTCTAACAGCAGTCTTACAGTAAGGTTATTGGAGCTGCTGAGTCCTTCAAACCATTATTTTGCAGTGGTCAGTGTAGCAGTAGTTTTATTTATCAAAACCTGGGACTGCAGCATATAAGAAAGATTTCAATAACTTACATTTTTGCAAAAGTCACATAGTTGTCATAGAACAGGAAAATAATCCAATTTTAAGGCAAACTGAAAACACTTCTAGAAATTGAATCAGTACTGGAATCTCCCCTCCGCTCTCCTCTGCCTAGAGCCACACTCATCTGTTTGGACCCAAGGTGTGTTACCAGGACACTGTGGAAGAAACTCATCTGGTCTTCCACTCTGGTGGGAGTTTCTCTGACTCAGTGGGATATTTGTCTTCACTTCATGGCAAGTGGATCAGGCTTTCTGCAGCTAAATAAAGGATCCCATTTTCCAGGCTTTTGCATAGTCTCTTCCAGCACTGCAAAATCTGTTCAGGTTATTAAAAATAACAATGTCATCAAACTGACTTTTATTCCTTTATATTCTGGCTTGAAAAATCAAACTGAGAAAAAAGCATAAACTCATTAAGCCTTAATCTAAAACAAAAGTTTGGAGCCAAATGTTCATGTTCTGTCTTTTCATTCTGCAAACAACAGTGTGGAGATAACACATAAGGGGTACAGATGACAAACAACATGTTCATAGGATCTGTATTCACTCAGAACAGAAGGGAAAAAGAAGTGTGTATTTACCGGTAATTAACATTTTAACTAGTGTTTGGTGAAATGCATAATGCTATTAAAAAAAATAAGAATTCCTGGATTACAGGGAATAGCAATTACCTAAATAAAAGCCACTGAAAAGTTGTCCATAGGTAAATAATAATAATAATAATGATAATAATAATAATAATAATAGATGCCCCTCCCCACTGGGAAATGATTACACAGTAATCCATGCCACTTAGTCAAATATCAGAAAAGGATCCCATAGACCCATAATTAGCAATGTAACAAGCAGAGCCCTGAGAAAACAAGCTGGTCCTCAAGACAATAATCTTCATTGCTAGCACCCATCCGACAGGCTCATCTCCATGAGTGAATGAGGCAGGCAAGATAATAAAAGGACCTAGAGAGCCAGCAGGAAAGTTCCCCATGTGCTACTTTGAGTGGCCTTCAAGGGGGTGAAAGGAGGAGAGGTAGGAGGGGGCAAAGCAGTCGTGTCCCGACCCGTCCCCCTCCCCAAAGAATGAAAAAGAAAGGGAAAGAATCCAACTTGCTTCTGCAGAAGCTGCCTGGCGACACACAACTAATTACTATGACTGGTCCCCTGTTTGCAGATCTTGTTATCAGTAAAAATAATAATAAAATGAGCCCTAGCAGTCTGGATATCTGCAATTACAGTGTGAATTGCATGAGAGGATTATATGAAGTGCTCTTGGCGTGGAGGGTGGGGGACCAAGGCGCTTCAACTTGAGAGCAGTAAGCAGCTGCTTTGGGGCTTTGCACCTGCTGCTCACCAGGCTGTTTTCACCTCTAGACGAAAACAGCCTTCTCTCTCTCTCTCTCTCTCTCTCTCTCTCTCTTCCTCTCTTCCTTGTCTCGTTTCTTTTCACACAGTGCACAAATGCAAAAACAGAGCAGGATTTTTATTGGGGGGGAGGGAAAAAAAAAAAAAGAAAATGAAATCATCTTCTTAAAGAAGTTTCACTGAAGCAACATGAGAGGCGTCTTATGGCAGCGAAGGGGAATCTGAAGATGGAGCGCGGGGCCAAAGAAACAGGCAAGCCGGCTCCATTTTAATGCAGAGGCAGCAGACAGAGCGCGATCTGAGATTGGCAAAGTTTCAATGTAAATCCAGGGGGGCAAGGGGGATGGGGCTGGGATGAGAAGAAAGGACTCTTTTACTGTTTCATGCTTCTAAGTCCTGCCGATCAGCATAAGCTCAGCTCGACATTCTGGGAATAGCAATGAGGCACACACAACAATCAAAACACCCTAAATCTGCTTGATGATTCAGACACTTCGTGCATCTGCACCAACAAAATGGGACTTCAATTAAATAACTTGCAGATTTCCACAGAGGGGGGAAAAAGTCGGGGGAACATGAGGATTTTTAATTAGTAACTCCGAATACAAGCCGTTTTTTTAATTAAGTGTTTGCACTACCACTTTATTCTTAAAGGGAGATTTGTAAGCGCGTGGGATTGTTGTGAAAGAAGATCCCGGACAGTTTGTTCCTAATGTTTTGTTGCAACCTGCATTTGCTCTAAACAGCTTTTCTTTAACAAATGAAACTCAGCTACAATTCCAAGGAAGTTGTTCAAATTAAGGCTGAGATTTTTTGTAAAGATTTAAGTGCATATGCACATCCCTAGATATATACACACATATGTGTAGCGTCCAGGATATGTTTCAAGGCCCTGCAACAGTTTTCCTGTGTTTCTATGGTTCAGATTACGCTCTGTGGCTGACCTAGTTATATACGTAACTAACTGTACTGTAGACATTATATACATAACTGCACCATAGGTAGGGTTTAAACAGCGAGATAGTAGAAGTTTGTTACGGAGTTGAATGAAATCCTCATATGACTTGACTTCAATGCAGTCACCACTTTGAGAGCAAACCACTAAGAACTGCAAGTTTCAGAGTCTGAAAAACGATGGGTGAAATCCTGGACCCTTTGAAGTCATTGAGTGCTTTTCATTGACTGCTGGGGTCAGGATTCATGCTCAAAATCTCTCGAGTGTGCTCTGGCATGGCGCAGTGATGTCCATGTCTCTCTCTCTCTCTCTCTCTCTCTCTCTCTCTCTCTCACACACACACACACACTCGCACTCTGAACCTGCAAAATCTCGCTGTGAAAAAGCATCCTCTCTGTGGCAGGCCATGATTTTGGAGCGTTAGAAAACAGATCTGGTCTTTTTAGTAGACTAACCACATAGTGACACTAGAATGAGGGCACTCCTGTGTTAGTTTAAAAAAAAATGACCGAAAAGGAAGGTGTGGCATTAACATATTTTTGAATATTTGTCTCTTGGTTCTTGGACAATTTTTGCTTTGACAAAACATTTACAATGACGTGGAAGGGATTAAAGGTTGGATTTCTTTTTTCTCCCCTGCTTTTCCTAACAGGGGTACAGCAAGGAGATCATATAAAGAGGGACCGTGATCATTTATCCAAATGCAAACAAACCTAAGTATGAGGATTTACCACAGAGTGACTTTCTTTTTTAAAAATTTATTTCATGTGGTAATACAAAGACTATTTAGCAAAAGTAGAATGCTGGGATTTGCATATGAATAGGTACCTAAAGATCAACGAGATCAACTCATTAGGGCCTGAACATCTAAACATACGAAAGTCAAAGAGGCCAGAGCTCAAGAGCCCGGCTGCCGAGATTCCCAGTGACTAATCCAAGCAAAGCTGGTAGTTTTAAATTTATTACTATTTTTCCTCCCTTAACAAAAAATCCTTTACGTGAAATCAAAGCTCAGTCCAAGGCAAATAGCCTAGTGGTTGTGTCTGGGACTCAATTTCTTCCTTTGCCACAGCCCTTCTCCATGGCATTGGGCAAGTCATTTAGGAGGGGATTCGTCTCACCTAGCAGTAGCTGTCTCGAAGGGAGGGATCTAAACTACCTTGTCATCTGGGCTCCCTTTGCAGTCAGTGTAAAAAAGGCACTTTCCAAAGGGCTGTTCGTTCTCTCTGTAGTATCCCCTCCCAAGACAGTGTCTAAATCTCTGGCTGCAGGTGCTTATCTCATGCTTTTGCCTATGCCAAGAGTGTCTCAGAGTAGTCCGGACTGAAATGAGTATGGAGTCTCATGTGCCTCAGTTCATCATCTGTAAAATGGGATTAAGTGATTAATGCTGCCCCTGTATCTGATGGGTGAGGAAGTGGAATATAGTGTAAACCATGAGATGTTCAGATATTAAAATAGTGGGAGTGATATGGATGCCATAAAAAGATAAGGTCCTGATCCAGTATCTGTGGCAACCAAGGGAATCTCTCCTCTGGCCTTTTGTGGGTATTAGATCAATCAATCCCCAGTGACATTATCCATTCACTGCAGAGTAAGTGAAGGTATGGCCAGAATTTTTCCACCGGCAGAGAAGGGAGAGGGTATGGGAAAGCCCTGACCTTACTCTATGCTTGAATAGTAGGAAGAGGGAAAGCACAAACAGGCTTTCAAAGCTGCCTACAGGATTTGGACACATCAGCTTATTAATGTTAGCGGAAATTGGGCATCCAAATCTCTGGAAATTTCAGCTTCTGCATTTACAACACAAAAAGAGCCCAACCACAGAGGAGATATTTCCCTAATCTTGGCACCACTGCAGATTTGTGTTTGAGCTTCCTTGGATTAGACCCTTAGCAAACGGCACTGCTCGGATGTTACGGGAAGGACACATTTACTCCTCATCCACCCCGAGGTGTAGCAGCCCAGTGTCAGGGCAGCATATTCTCATGGCTAGATCCTGAGCCTGTCATTAAATCCGCCTTTTGACCTTGGGCAAGTCACTTAACCTCAGTTTCCTCTGACTGTAAAATGTAGATAAAATATTCTCTGCCTCACGGCAGTGTTGGGAAGATTAACAGTTAGACATTGTTCTGGGAGTCTTGAATAAGAGCTGTGAGTGCATGCAGAGTACTGTTTCTATTGGATACTGCTTTCTCTTTCCACATACAGAAGGACTGACTTTTAAACTGGCAAGAAGCCCAGGCCCGTGACTAGTGGTGTGCCCCATTTGAATGCACAATAACTACAGTTGCATGCACAAATTGGGTATCCGTGCATGGAAACTGGACACACAGTTGTTTACAGAACAGAAGAGTTTCTCTCTCGCGCTCACTTGGAAAACTCAAGGACTCCATCTATTAAGCAGAAAAAGCAATGCCACCACTCGTGCAATATCAAGCAGTTTCTAGGCAGCATTTTGAACAGGTTAATAAGGTAGAATATCATTCCCTCCGGAGACTGTAAGGTGGGCACTTTATATTGACCTGAGTTAAAATTTCACACTCATTTTACCAGCCTTGCAGGCTGTCTTGGTTTAAGTGTGCCAGGTGAGATCCTTTTGGGGAAGTTGAGAAGGGAAAAGATCTGCAGCTATTTTGTTTGACGTGTGTAAATCGGGACTGAAATAAATGGCATAAGTGCAGTTTACCCTGAGATAAACTGCGCTTGGCTGAGGATCTGGCACTCTTTATATATGAGCCCATAAACAAACCACAATCAGGACAGCATACACGTTGTGTGAGGCCTTGGCAGGGCTGCTTTGCCCTCACTAAAGAGTCCTGGGAGGGTCGGGTGGACAGGGAAAGCACTCCGGTCTGGGCTGCGTCGGGTGGTGATGTGCTGGCGAGCTGCGGGGATGCAGCAGCAGCGAGCTGTGGCAGGAGGAAGAGAGGCTGCGTGTTGCCTCTGTGCAGTCTGATCTCCAGGCATTTTCCAGGATTGTAACTGTGGGAGGAAAAAAAATCTCATGAATAATGTGGGGGTGAGAGGAGAAGGAAGAGGAAGCGAGGGCAGAGAGCCACTGGCTAGGACAGCGTTGGGTTTTTTCACTCACATAGAACTCCTTTTGCTACAAACGCTAAACCTTTAGCCCGGAATATCTTGTATTTCTGTATTCTCTGCTTTCTGCCTGGCTGTCATTGGAGGTATCTAGCAGAGGTGGCAGCAAGCTTTTCCATCTGCTTTCCTGTCTCATCCAGCTTCATGGGCCAACCTTGCTCCAAGGGCATCCTGCTTCCAGGCACCTTCCCATGCCCCAGGCTTGGTCGGTGCCATGGCCCCGGTAGCAGCAGGAATCAATGTTCCTCTCACACCTCAGCACACTAAAAGGAGATGATATTCTGGGATGGCATCAGGCCTTGTTGCCTTATTTACGAGGAAGAAACAGGCTGCATAGGTCTCTCTTCAGGGTGGGTGAGCAGCATCAGCTTAGGATGTCCCCATCGCTACAGCTTATCTGGTTTAAGCAGTAATGCACTAATTTACTACTGTGGTAGGAATGATTGAAATATTTAGACATAATGGAGGAAGTTTAATAGGGTCTACTGAGAAACCCAGGTGTTTAGATCAGCTTAAAAATAATAACCTTCTCCCCTGCTGAGCACTTTCTTTTCACAATAAGCTCAGCTTTTATTCTTAACCATAAAGACTACCTCAGACAGGAAATTATTCACGTGATTGGTCTTTACAAGTAGCGGAGGGTTTAAACTCAGGGCTGGAGAGGTCATTAGTGGACAGCCATGTGATTAACCTTTGCTTGCCCGTTTCTTTTCACACTTTGTTAACAGCTCCCATTATTGCCCTTCTGTGTCTCAAGGAAGTAGTTTATTGACAGTATTAAAAATACATCGCTACAAATTCCAAAGAGCCCATCCTTGTGTAAAACCTCCAGTAATTTCTAGCCAGATGATACGTATGGGGCAGAGCCCCTCAATTTCTGGCGAAAGGGAATCCAGAAATAAATTTGCCCATTAACACTGGATTTGAGTTAACATCTGTTCGTTTTACCCATCGCAGGCCCTGTTCCCCAGACTGTCTCAGAAAGTTTTAGACCACAAAAAAGGCGAAGGTTTAGTTAAACAGCAGAGTTAGTGCTTGTCTTTAACGTACCACAGCTTAACGGGAGTCACACCAGATTCAGTATCTTTTTGAGTAGAGATAGGCATCCAAAGGACTTTGAAATCTTGATCAAAATGATGCAGTCTGTACTTTCGATGCTGTCGGGTTGGATTTTGAGACAATTCATGTGCTGCTTATTTGTTTTCAAACCCAAAGAGCAAGCTCGCGTTTCTGTTCTGAGCTGCGCTGGCTGTGCCCGTGGAGCTCACCGTGCGCTGGGCGAGGGAGGGCTGGAGAGCGGCGTGCAACTCCGTCCTCCTGCCCGCGTGTGCCGCGGTCCCCTCCCTCTAACACACACAGACCCGGAGGGTCTCGTGCATGGTAGGATCCCTTCCCACAGCCAAAGAAACCAAGCCGCGGAAAAACCAACGGCAAGGCAAAAGTGAAAAGTCACGAAAAAGGAATAGATGTTCCGTGAATATAATGCCAAGTGGCAGCATTTTGCACTTGTCTGGACTTTGCAAGTGTCTTGCATAAAATTAATAGTGAAGATTGCAACAGAAAATAAAAATACTGCAGCACAGGCTCGGGGCAGGGGAGAGGGGTGCCTCTTTTACTTATTTATTTTGCATTGTTGTTGCAGGGTAAGTTCAAGAGGGAGGTGAAAGGGGGGAGGTGTTCAGTGGGGGCCTTTCCAAAGCAAAAGGGTCTTTTGGACAGAAAGAAGAGTGTCAAGGCATTTTGACAGAAAGTGGCTGAATGTGTCTTTTCTAGTTAACTTCTGTGAACTGTTGGGCATTTCCGCACACAAAGGGGCACTTTCTTGGCAGCTGAGGAGGGAGGGCAGAAGTCAGAGAGGGCAAAAGAGGAAGGCAAAGGGGAACATCAGTTTATGAATGCAAAGCTTACAGTAGAAGGTTTTTTTAAGTGGAACATGTACACTGAAGAAAGCCCCCAGGGAGCTGTAACTTTCTCAGCTGGCGTTTATTTGGCAGAAAACCCAAGCCTCAGTGAATTTACCAGTGCTTCAGGAAGCATCCACCCACAACATCACTCAGCCTGAGCTCAACCCAGCAGGATGCTGAGCCTCTTCAATTCCCCTTGAAGTTGTTCAGTATTGTGGTGCTCAGCACCTTGCAAGGATGAGGCCATAGCTCAGGATGGCTACAGCCCTGGTTTGGACCTGCAAATCCCAGTGCCTGATGTTGGCCAAGGTGAAGGCATGAAGCATGGAGACGAAAAGTCATAGAAGGTGTGTATGTGATCCTAGAGGTAGCTCAGGCACCAGTGGCTCTGATGTCTACATCATTTGTGGTACCCAGGCTAGATTATTTAAGGCTGGCTCAGATATCTCTACACCTTGTTAAAGGTCAGATATATCCTAAGAATTCAGCACTGTCCATCAGTTATTCTAGACTTTTGAGTTTTAAATAAAATGGGGAAATTAAAGTACTTTGCAGAAGTGAAAACAAAAGATATCTTTAGGGACTGTGAAAGCTTCCATAAAGATAGACAAGGAAAGCACCTTTTTTATTAGTTTTGCCAACATCTGACTATTTCTTAATCTGTAACCCAAGCCAGACTAGGCCTTCCTTTATGATGGCTATAGATCGGAAGTGAGGCAAGATTTGGAATTTACTATGAAAGAACTAAATGAAAAGCTGTTCCAGGGGAGAGGTGAGATCAATCAGTGCAGGTGTCTAGAAACAGCTGAGATGGAGCAGTAAGGAATTAAAGAGCTGTGCGCAAGCAGCAATGACAGGAACATTTGAAATGGGAACCTCAGCAGCGGCTTCTAGTCACAGAGTACATAACTTTATTTATTCAGAGGGGGAAATTCAAGGTAAGGCCCCAAGGAAGACGCGGCTTGCAGTTTAGCTGGATCCACAGACCCTTCTGGCATTGGCTATTTATTTAAAAACTGGTTGAGAAGTAGTTTTGTGAGGAGAGTCACAACTGTATTTTGTGTTTTGAGGAGGAAGAACTACAGTTTAACCAAACTTTATTAACTTACATTACTATTTAAGAGCAAAGGGGAATGGAGGCACAAAAGCCAGATAAAGACTCATTAGGATGTTTTTACTTCTGAACTCTGTATTAGGAAGATGTATCTGTTCAGCAGCACAAAAGCATTTTATCAATGGCATAACAGAGGTGTTAGTGATGTTTTAACAGTGAAGATCCTCTGACCAGCACATTTTAGTAATTTACCTGTATCTGGTTACAGCCCTCTAATTAAAGCTGTGTCAGAGCTTTTTATGTATTCTCAGCTTTCTGGAGTTTATCACTTGACTTTAAAAATTTGCTGCTGGCTAAAATTTGTCATACAAGGACTTACATAGGAGCATGTTTTAAATAATAATAATAAAACCCCACTTTGACAGCTTTATAAGTTATTACAGTGTTTCAAAAAAGAAATCTGTCAGTTTAGGTTTTCTTAGGACCCCCTGGAAATGGTGCTGTCTGTTAAACAGCAGTCCCTGACATTTCAGGATTGTTTGTAAGCATTGGGAGTGAAGCCAGGTACCTCAGCTGAGGCATGTTTCCAAAAGAAGTTATTGCAGGTGTGTTTTATTAACTCACCTCCCCATGTATTTCTTCCGCATTTTAGGTCAGAAACTTCAAGGGCTGGGTCTCCCTGGTCTACTTGTGTTGTTTTATTCTGACTGCAGTACAAAGGCAGGGTCACATTTGCACTAGGTCTTGTTGTGCTGTTGTCTTGTTTGGGTGTTGTTGGTTTTGTTGTTTGGTTGGGGTTTTTTTTTACAGTATAAAAAACTGAAACTTGGCTGAACTTGAGATTCTTGAGAGCTCTCAGCTGGAGTTGTGCACTGTTCCTTCTTCTTCCACAGCAGATGTGTCAAGGTAGGAACATAGGCTCTATTTCCTTGCTCCAGTGCTGTACCCAAGCTGTAGGTTAGAATCACCCTGAATTTTATCTGCCTCTGAGCAGATGCATGGCATCCTGATTCTCCCCTGTCGCTGTTCTTCTGTGTCGGGTGCAAGTCACCTTCTGGCCGTCAGTCAATAGTAGTAGCAAGGAAGACTTCACTCTCTGCACTATGCTTTGAGCATAGCTTTTATATGTCAGTGAAATACAGGATTGCAGTGGATTTTCTTGTAGGACTCTCTTCTGTGGTAACTCCTGGCTGTGCTCTTTCCTTGGATGAGCCCAGAGAGCTCACTGGGAATTGAGTGTACTTTGGGGAAGCCTTGAGCATGCTGTGAACGAATGGATTTGGCGCTAAGTGAGACAAGTAAGGGGTGTCTTTAGTCAGACAATCGTTTCTGCCTGTAAGCGACTGTACTTTACTCTTTACCCTGCTGCTCCATGTCCTCTCTCTGTAGCTGCCATTTGCTCCCTTAGTAAGGAGGCATCCACCTGCTGTTAGCAACAGAGCTTGGTTGCTCACCACCCTGAGACCACAGGTTTCTCTTAACTACAGCACCCTGAAGGCAGCAACACCTCTTACTCTGAACCTTGAGGCTGCTCAGTGTCTCTGGCAGGTTTGGCGTTCACTTGCCTGTTTTTTCCTGTACTTTCACAGTCAGAAATCAGCTGGGGTCTCAGTTAGTGAAAATATTCACTTTTTGAGCATGTTTTAATTTGGCTATATAGCCAGGGCATGTCTAGGCAGGTGTAAAAGGCTGGTTTTTTTCCTCATGTTGGCTAATGTGACTTAAAATTTTCTAGTCTGAGCAGGGTTTTGCAAGTGTACTAAGGTTTTGGGGAAGGGAAAGTCTTTTCAGGCTGCCATCACAGCACACCTCGGTGTTTTAAATACGCAGAGACCGCATTTAATACCTTAGCAGTAGGGTCACAGCTGTACAAATCTGACTAGAGAAACCACAAAATTGATTGCTCTTCTAACACAACCTTGTGACTAAGCTTTCCCATTGTAAGGTTGGTTTTGTTGTTTTTTACTGTTTTTAAGGTCTGGTTTCTGTTACACTTGATACACCTGTTATGATTTGGAAGGGTGACTTGGGCTGGTGGGGTCCAAGTTGGGATCTGAGCTTTGCTACAAGCTGGTGTGATAGAGAAGTCCCTCCAACCACCGGTGGCTCCCTTATTCTTGCTGTAAAAGTGGACTGACAGTACTTCCCTACTCCCCGTTTTACTGAAGGCTTTTAGAAGGATGCCCTTCTTACTACATTGGTGGGGTGGTTGGTTAGTTTTTTTGATTGATAGCTCTAGCTTTTGCTATAATGCCAACATTAAGGAGAAATGAGGGAGACAACACTTCTTCCCACCCTGTATAGGGTACACCATATCACATTACCAAGTCTTTTTGGTGAGAAGAGATAAACAAGCCCCTATGCTTCTGCATGGGGAATGGCCACAAAGGAGAGAGGAAGGACGAGATTAATTTTTTTGGCAGTGTTTTATTTTGAAGTCTCAAGCTGAATGGTTTGCACTAACTCGCTAGCAAAGGGGAGAAGAGGTACCAGAGAAGTTTTAACATCCCAGTGTTAACACAGCTTTAGTCCTTTATTTTTATTTTTCCTCTCTATCCATTTCTGTCCTGGAAGTTATATTTACAAGTGTATTCTGTGGCATCGATGTCTGATGTGTACATGAGATCTTTGTGTGTTTCTACCTAATGCTGAATTTTAATTGCATTTTTAATATCTTCAGAAAAAACTTTTCTGTAATTGGAATATCAAAATATCAAACCAAGCTGGGTAGGACCTCTGTGTTTCGTCCTGGGAAGGACATGCTTTGGGTTCAATGGGGCATCTCTTCTCCAAGCACTGCCTACACCAATGGGCAGTACCAGATGCTTGGCTGCCTTTTACACAGTCCTTTCTTAGGGTGTTTGGTACTCAGACTGTCAGGACAAAAGCTGATTCAGACCAGCTTGATGCTCAGGTATACTGAGAACTAAACCACGAGCAGATACCATCAGAACACATTTCACTTGTGACCTTTCACAGCCAATGAATTAGAGGGATTTTCCTTTGCTGTGGATCAAATTTAAAACTACTTCCCAGGAGTGAAAGGTCATCGCGTGGAGTCATGATATCCAGTTAAATACAGCTAAATAGAACTCGTTAGCATCACAATGAATGGAGTTATATATTACCTGGTCTGGAGGACGACTGAGTGGAGTAGAAGGAGGGGGAGAGCAAAGGAATAGATCCCTCATCACCCTGAATAAAACACTGTAATAGCAGAGGAAAAGCACAAAGAGCGGTATTTGACTAAATCTGCCCTTTAAATCTGTTTCTTCTGGCCACCAATACGAGTGGTCAGAAAAACATGGGAAGTGTCACATAAAGGACGTATTCTCGTCTTGCTGTGTTTGCATTCACAGGAGTTATAAATCCATCAAAGTGAGAATATACTATTTACCAGCTCCTGGCGGGGCTTTGATCTCCAGATACAGTCTGTACCTAGGAAAAAGGAAATCCAGTGATCTCGTGTCTGAAATCAGATTCCCTTGGAGGGGCAAACCACACCTCTAGACACTATCTGATTGGCAGAGGGACCTCATATATAAGTGGATCCATGACCTCTTTTATCCTTCCAAGCCATCTCCCTCTGGGGAGTACTTCTTGCTCTCCAGACCTTTCCTAATGACTGTTATTTCAGCCTTTCTGTTTCTAGTCATACTTCAGGAAAGTTATTTTCTTCAGAATGAGTGTGAAGGTGCATGGCTCCTTCTTCAGCATTGGCAGCAGGTCAGGGGATGTGAAATGAGTGCGGGAGGCTTTGGGAAGTGCTTTGGGATCTTTGGTGAAGAGACTGTCTACAAACGGGGAGGAGCTAGACACAAAGTCTAACATCACTGACTCTGAGCTATTCAGTTCACAGGACAGTCATTTACCTTGGTCATCTGGGGCTTTTTTTTTTTTATTTTCTCTCCCCTACTTGGTGTGGTTGGGTCTTTGTGTTCTGTTTCTCTATTTTCTGGGGGAGGGAAGGGTGGATGGAGAAGGACCAGCTCCTTTGTTTGTTTTAAATGTAGCACTAGTTGAATTTTCTTAACCTTTTTTGCAGCTGGTTCCTTTGCTTTATATATACTGCTTTGACTTTTCTGTGCTTATTCAAGGCTTAATGTTCATAATAGCCAAGCAAGTTACTGTCATTAGTAGTCAAATAGAGCTGAGCATCTACAGAGGTCCTTTTGCTGTTTAATTCAGAAGGGATCACCGAGACCTCTGCTCTGGCTTCCAGCATAAACTGGACTGTGCACTGCTGCACTCAACAAACCTACCTCAGCTAGCACATCCCTGAGGTCAGGCATCTCCTCTTGATGTGCAGACTTCAAGCCATGGATGAGCTGCCATTTTGCTGCCATAGACGGTATTAGATTTCCTCTCTGGCTGGTTAAGCAGCACCCAAGATGGGGAAAATGTTAAATAAATTGGTTTTTTAGTATCTTGTGGCTACAGTGCCCTGCTTAAAAAAAGATGTTCCTGAACTCCCCTCACTCTTGCTTCAGTCCATGCTCTCCTGTTCACCTGTCAACACCAGACCCAGAATCCTCTGCAGTTCAGGAATCAGGGCAGACATCCCCCTGAACAAAAACAAACTTCTGTCCAAGTCAGCTGTGTCAGTAAGTTAGCAACAGTTTTGCTCCCTGGAGATGCCACGGGTGATCCTGCATGCAGCAGCGCCTCTGCTGGCTATTCGAGTGGTGTAGCTGCATTTGGAGCCCCAGACCAAAACCATGCAGTTCCCAAGCTATAAAGTTGAGAAAAATTGGGGACCCTCACCCCTGCCTCCAAAGGAGAACTTCTTCATTTCTTGCCCCAAGTATGATATACAAATCATACCTGCAAGCAGAGTGTTCTGGTAGCTGAAAGTAAGCATGTGGGACAAATGGGAAGGAGCAATACAGAAAGAGGATCAGTAATGCAAATTCACATTTATGCATGCTACACCAGGGATTAGCAACAGTGGGTGTAAATTATTTTATTAATATACCCAAACAAACCAATACTAAGTGCTGGCAGTCCCTGCCTAAGTATTTACAGTGATTCACTGAAGAAATCTTAACAGACGATGGTCCTGGGAGAAACCTGGAATATTTACGGGTTTTTTGTTTGGTTTTTGGGGCTTTTTTGTTTCGTTTTTGGAAGAAAAGTTGTGTTTTAATGACTTCCAATAAACCTGCCATCCGTGTACTGGAAATACCTCAAAATTTCCACCCCTGCCTGAGGCAAGCTCCACTGGACTTAGGCAGTGCTGATTTACACCAGCTGAGGTGCATGATTTTATTTTATTTTATTTTTATTGGGGTTTTTTGTCCTTGGTTATAAAATTTTTACTAGCTGGAGGAGATCACATTCCATTCGGGAGCTTGCTTTATGTTCTTCAGATAGGAAATCATCACCTTGGTGCAGACAAGTTTCAGCATTTTGGCATTGAGAAAAGAGGGGGCTGGGGAGGGGACCGGATTTATACTTCCTAAATGAAGCACTTCACATGGATGGGGAAATGCCTCCAGCAGGAGCAGGCAGAGGGAGCCTGTTCTGTAAGGAACATCTGGAAATACAGATGTACATATTGCTTTTCTTCATCTCTCCAGAGCTGCAGGGAAATTCTGGCCCAGAAGACCACTGCCTGCTCTGACTTTGAGCTCTCCCCATCATCTACAGCCTCCTCCTTTCCCACAGGCTTAACCT
This sequence comes from Burhinus bistriatus, assembly GCA_013397275.1. Taxonomy (NCBI): domain Eukaryota; kingdom Metazoa; phylum Chordata; class Aves; order Charadriiformes; family Burhinidae; genus Burhinus; species Burhinus bistriatus. Next base: position 817,095 of record VYXH01006729.1, on the reverse strand, counting down.
GCTGAACATGGGCATTTCCCAGGCTAAGGCTACCTGAACAGGTAACATGATACAGTGATCTGTCATCTTCAATAGGGTAATCGGCCACCTCTCTCTACCCCCATTTTTTTTAATGAGGAAATGATCTTCCTCCCCTGCTTTTAATGCAACGTATCTTTTTGGTTTTATAGCAGTGCTGTGTACATCTGAGCCACTGCTGAGCGATTCTATCAGTTTGGTTTATCTTAGAATTATTCTGCACTTTTGTGGTTTCTAAGGCAACCATACTTTTTGAATGAACTGCAGAGTAAATTAAGGTATCCAAAAGATGTGACAGGTCAACCTACATGACGTGCCTCTGCTATACTAACTACATGCATGTAGCAGTTCATTTCTGAAAACATTTAAGGCTGAAGGGTATCTTGAGCTCTCAGCCGTGAGTCTGATTCTTGCTGATATGGGACACGGTGCTTGGTGTGGCCAGGCAGGTGAGCACTGTGAAAGACAAAGAGCCTTGAGGATAACAGGCTGGTCCTTAAAGAGTTCAGCAGGTTCAGACAGCTTCTGGGTGAAGAGAAGTAATAGGAGAAATCTTCAGAATTTTATTGTAAGTGTTGCTGTAAGTGTGGTTAAGGGGATGAAGGTGTTTATTTCTATTTAAATTTACCAGGAATCGAGGTACTGGATTCTGAACTTTTCAGTCTCCTTTTCTCCATTTTCTAGGGGTTTACCCTCTCTACAAAAACAGGACTTTCTGTGTGTTTTAAAGATACATGATTTTTCCACTGCAGATCAGTTCAGAACTGCAGAAATCATGGATCCTTTTTATTTATTTATTCTGAGGATAATATCACCACTAACAAAAGTGGAAGTGGTGTGGCAGCAAGATGATTTCCCCTATATCTGGCAACAGGTGAACACGAAATAGCAGCCTGTGAGCTTGGGGAGGGATGGCTCTTGGTGTCAAGGTGCAGCTCAAGCCACTTCAATCATACCCAGGCTTCCTCTTTGGCAAGGAAAACTTCTGATGCGGGCTTTCATCTGCTTTGTTTTTATGTGTTTCAGTCCTGGTGCTTCTAGATTCCTGCCCCTCCCCCTAAAAATAAATATTTGTTTAATATATTTTGCATTGCTCTTGCATTTCCATTTTTAGCACAGGCAGATGTGCTCGCTCTGATGGAACCTTTCATTTTGCTAAATGGGGAGAAGGATTTTTTGCACACACCAACTGAGCTGCAATTAGGATTATTAAAAGAAATGAATCCCAGGAAGTTTCCTGTGTAGGCTAGGTCCGAGGTTCCTTGGCAACAGATGGGGGCGGGGGGGGAGATGACACTTTCTTCATAATATTCTCTTTGCCTCATATGTAATCTCTAGTTGGGACTTTTCTTCCCTCGCATTTCTCTTCCCAGGAAAGCAGGTAGGTGTAACTATAGGTATTCCCCTGAGCCTTCTCTTAATGCCATAATAACAGAATGGGACTGTTCAAAGATGTGCTTGAAATATTCAATCACCAGTTCTTCTCCGAGTGCTCAAATGTTATTCTGCCTTTGTTCTTGCTTTCAGCTAAACAAAAATCAAGGCTATGCCCACCAAAACTTCGGCATTTAAGCTGTCTGCATTCTGCCTTTGCCCCCTGAGAGTTAAAACATAGAAAAGTATTTCAGTTTCCAAACCCAAGCATGTGAAACATTCACTTTGCTTAATCTGAAGTGAGTTCAACAGCAATTTCTGAACATATTCTGTGACATCCTTGCAGTGTTTTCACAAAAAGCTGGGTAACCCTTGCTGAATGAGCCAGCCTGTAAAATTGCAGCAATTTCCCGAGGCACTGGCATGGCATGCAGTCACTAGGCTGAATGCAGCTCGGTGCATTCAATTGACATAATTTCCAGGTATCTAAAATGCCACAGTCTCAGAAATGGAAGTGTAGAGAGCAATCTCTTGAGTTCTGCCCGGCAGTCACGAGGGTGAGAGTGGGCTTGGACCTCAAGTCTAGACTAGCAAAACCTGTATGCTGGGGAGCCTGGGAGGACTTGCCGTTAGGGAATTTGCTGCGAGCCATCAGTGCTGTACCTCATGTGGGCTATGAAAATAATCCTTAATGGGTGGGCAGGAAGGGATCCCTTTAACTCCTAGAACTTGAGGGAAAGCATTTTTAGGTAGGTGGGAGGTTTATTTTAAAGGCCTCTGACCTGTTTTTCTAAGGGAGCGGTCACCAGCTTTCCTAAAATGTTTGGACAGCCTTAAGGACTGAAAGGTCTGAACAGCTTCTCTCTGCTGAGCAAACTCTAGAGATGGCATTTCTTTACGCAAGTTTAACAGTGGGTGGTAAACATAGAAAATGTCTCTTCCCTCACATCGCAACATGATGCGTCATGTACAGCTTGTCAGGAAACAATGTCTGGTTTATGTTTGCTGCCAGGTATTACTGCAGGAGGAACACCTGACCTGGGATGCTTTTTTTCCCCCAGGTAATTAGTGGGTGGGGTTATCCACACTAGTGCAAGTATTTGGGGATTAGCTGCAAATCATTCAGCAAAATTGGGAGCATCACTTAGCAGAAACTCAAAATAGTTACTGCTATGTGCAGTACAAGCTTCTGTGGCTTTTTTTTAAGGTAGTCATATGAACTACCCCAAACTTCCCCTGAACCACTCCGATTTCTCTAGAAATGAAAGCAGATCCTTGCACAGAGAGTTAGAAAATAGAGTTAACTCAGTATCTTGTTACAAAACAGGGTAACTTCTGGTTTTAAATTTTAGGATTTCTGTTCATTGAGGTAGTTGAGAGGGGGAGAAAACTGATAGCAGCACAGTCTTCACAGCCTATTTTCATGTTGGAACATCAGTGGAATATCCCCACACGCTGCTCATAAGTGCAGGTCCAGGACTATTACAAAGAGATTTGCACCATTAAAATAATTTCCCAAACAAAATTCCCTTTAGCTGATATATGTTACTGTATGTACATTTAATTATATATACACATATAACTAAGGGCAGACTGCATTGGTTAGGGCAAATCGAAAGATAAGGCTAAAATGAATATAAAATTAACAATAATACTAAAAAAACCTTCTTTCCTCTACAGCCAAGAGGACCCAGTATTTTGCAGACCTGGCCTCCTAAGCAGTCAATACAAGGCTAGATGATAAAAGTTTGGGTATGGCAGTGTGGTAGTCTCTTTTGACAATCTTTCTCTGCAGTGAAATAACATTATTCTGTTGCTACATGGAGCCCAGGTAGGACTGATAGCATGTGCCAGTGTCTATTTTTATCAGGTGTAATGCCTTCCCAGGAGGTGTTGGTAGCACCATCTTCCCTGGAAATCCAGAAGGCTCTGCCGTGCTCCTATGGCAACAGATATTGCCAAAATGAATTCTCAGAGCAGAAATTGCCTGTTCCTGCTGAAAGCCTCTTCATTCAACATTTGCAATGACCAAGACTCCTCCCAAAATCCTCCTCAAAGACCTGAATGTACTGAGCTCCTTAGATCTTCCCCCAGAAGTCTAGTTCTCCAGCTCCGGTATTATTTGTGTGGTTTCTTTCTGAACTTTTTCCACTGTTTCCAGATACACAAGTGGACCTCCAGGCTAGACATATTTTTGCCGTCATGATCTTGGCGTAGCTCCCTACAGAGGCAGGATCACTTCTCCACCTCTAACTTAATACATCCCTTCTCACACACAAAGAAGACACGCTTGCCCTTTTAGCTGCAGCTTTGCATTGAGAGCCCGTGTTGAAGCTGTTATCTCCACTGACTTTTTCAGTCTCGCTCAGGGTCACTTTTTTCCAGGACGGAGTCTTCCATCTTATAGCTGTAATCTGCCCTCTGGGTTCCCAGATGTATCGCCTTGCATTTGGCTGTATTATGTGCAGCCAAACTGAATCGCAATCGTTTGACCAGGACATTCGGCTCACTCTGTAATGGTAACCAATCCTGGTGATGTCTGCTGAAACATTATCAGCAAGAATTGTATAGCATCACCCAGATTGTTGGTAAAAACCTTTAAATACTGCCAGACCATAGGGGAATACTTTTTTTTTCCATGCATTTCTCTAAAGGTATCCTGCTAATTGGCATTTCTCCCTTAAAAATTGCACCCTTCACAAAGATGGTTTCAAGATATAGAAAGTATATACTATGTAATTCTGTTTAACAGAAGTTTTAACTCAAAGTTTCACTTACAGTAGAAAAGTGCAAGAACCCTATGTTAACAAACTGTCTTTATGAGCCTGCCCCATAATCCTTCTACCCTACCACCCCCAAAAATATCTCCCAAACAGGTTTTCTAATTCCTAACCTGTGTCAAAAATACACTAATACATACACTGGTATGAATTATGTCCTTGACACTAATTATCTGTCATTAAAATACTGAACAAACTGTTCCATTATTTTTTCTGGGATTGCTCTTGAGCTAGCCTCTGTAGAATGCTGTGTATAATTTAAACACTGGTTTCCTAAGGAAATTTTATTTAGCCAGATCTGGACATCACTCATTCTTCTCCAGTAACAATTGAAGCTATTAGCCAATTTGAACTAAGTTTCCTGGCGAGACTAAAGTTCCAGAGATGCTAATTATTAGCAAGTTTTGTAAACAAGTTCCAACAAAAAGAGTAAAAAAAGGCGGCTTAACGTAATGCCCATTGCTCAGCCAAGCCTACTGGATCCCAGAGAATTCAACTAAGAGAAGACCTTGGGGAAAGCTGACTACGTAAGTTCAGTGTCATGGCACTGATGGAAGAATACCTCAGCAGATTGCCTGTCTCTGTGTCCCCACTGTTTTCTAATGTTAAGCTAAGTTTAACATGCCACTTCTCAACTAGTTCCTGTAGTACCCTTCAGTGTGTTGTGGACAACTCTTGTTGCAAAAATGTCTGGTTTTGGTAGGTACTGTGTCCCATCCTTATTTCTAGTCCAATGCCAGCATCCTATTAAGATGGTGGCATCTTCCTCCTCTGCTCCACACGCAGAACAGCTGTAGCTGCAGACAGTTCCTGCCTTTTTCTATAGATCTTTTTATCACTTCTCTGTCACAGGGCAGTAATGATCGTATGTGTGACCTATAGTTTGTGTGTTCCTAATAAGCTTTTCTTAAAAGGCTTATATTCAGCTCTTTAGACCACAGATATTTCAGGAATTCTGTTGGCTTCAGTGAGCAGTTAAGTACACATTCTAGCTTACAGCTTTTATTTGACCTTATCTTGCTTCCATCTGTTGTATACAAGCTTTGTATCCCTGATTTGCATCTACTTGCAGTATGTACAGCTGCAATATTGACATTAACGAGGGCTCCAAGATAGCATCTTTGTTGTAATAAACTGTTAACATGGCCCTAAAATGCTGCTGGTTGTTGTTCTGCTTCAGTATGAAGCAGCTGGAAGCTATGTCAATTGTCATTCTGAATATATAAATATACAAGAAAAAGAAAAGTTATTAATATGAAGCAATACATAGCAACTAAACCAGGCAAATGGGCTTAGAGCTGCAGCTCACCTGGGCAGTAACTTGCACAGAGTAGCAGCTCACATACGCTTGATGAAACAAGCGGAAGAGTTTTCTAGTGTGATTTGGATGGAGATTGAGGATATGAATTTTGCCTGGAATGTACAGTTGTCTCCACCATGGCACCCTACTCATCACATTCTGCTTTGTTGTGATCTTCCTGAAGGTCTCAGTGTCTTTTACAAAAGTCATTAAAGCTATATAGTAGTCTAAAGAATATCACAGGAAAATATTACCCCCATTTTGCAAGAAGAGATTAAAGGAAAGTAGCAGCAGCCAAGCATCTTGACTTTCAGGCCCTTATTGTAATTTGGTGTCTCCAAAATGTGCTGTTCCGAGTGTATCATCCCGCTGCAGATACGTCTGTGTCTGAAGGCCACGTACTCAGTACTTAGAATGTGCACCGCATTATTAAAATGCTGACCTGTGATCTTAAGCTGGTATCGGGCAGAAAACACAGAAATTGCAAGTGTATGTGCAATGTTTGTTGTATGTTTGTTGTCTTCTCTACAACCTGCTAGTGGTGAGAGACTATCGATACCGTAATTCATTCAGCCACAAATTTGGAGTCAATGAATGACAGCAGTGTATGTTCCACAGACATGCTGATTTTTGAGACACCCATCTTCCCATCTCAGCCTAACAACCCCTGTCCACCTGGTGACAGTTTGGAAGAAAAATGAACGTAAGAAATCAGAGCAAGAGGAGCAGAGTGGGGTAATGCTGAAGATGGTTTGGGAGGGGAAAGCAACCCCTCCATAGATTGCATTTGCCCTCGCTAGCCTTGTGAATGGTGACTAAGTCGAGGTTACCCAGAGGTGTTAAAAAGATGAGACACAACACAAGAGGAAGAAGTGACAGGATGAAAGGTTTGCTGAGATCAAATGAGAGAAATGAGGACTCGAAGGGTCAGTCCTCCCTCTTATGCTTGCAAGTTCAGGCATTGGCTGTGCAAGGAACCACAGATGACAAAGCAGGATCTGCTGAATGACATAGGGATGAAGGGCCTGATTCTTCACTCTCTTACACCACCTTTGCGTGCGTGATACCCCCTGTGACTTCAGTGCATAAAGCTGGGAGCAAAGGAGCAGCAAGTCCTCTGAACGAACTGTGTAGGAGTACTTAACCCCTACTGGGTGGGTCACAAGCCTGTGATTACATTAATGCTCCCCAAGGCCTAGGAACACTTTGGGAAGATTTTAAGAGCTCAGCCTTTAACCATTTATTTAGCTGCAAAGAAAAGAAAGAAAAGGTTCTGTCTCTGCAAACATTTCCCAATAAAATGGGAATGTTCATGAGTGAGTTTTTGTTCACTGCAAGCCCTGTGGAGTTCCAAATGTTTTTCACTATCTGGTGAAAGGTAGGAAAAGCAACAAAGTGGTAACAGCCAAAAATATCCCAGGAAATATTTGGAAACTGTGCAAAACTCCCACAGCAATAAGGGATGTAACTAATCCTGCAAGAAGACCGTATGCAAAGCTGCATAGTGCTTACGTATAACCAATGCGGGATTAAATCCAGTCCTCCAGTAAACTCTTCTTCTTTCTACAGACCCTGGTCTAAAGTGACTACGGACAACAACTAATGCCTCTCACAAGCATATCTTCAACTTGGACTGGGAAGATTTTGAGTTTCAATGCCATACTGCGTTTAACGCGACTCCTCTGCTCAGCTCTGCAGTCCACGTAGATATTAGCCACAGAGCTAGCCCATTAGCAGTATTCCAGCCGTAAGGGAAGATGAATGTGTAAATGTAAGTAATATTATCACTAAGTAACTTGGCTATCCGCTAGATTTTTTTTCCTGGTCCAATAATATCTATAGCCTGTCTGCCCACTAAATATGGAAAAATAAACTCATTATTTGCTTACACTGCGCGGTGCAATATGGTACAGAAACTTTAGAGGGGGTGCTAATGAAAACCAGTAGCACAAGTCAGCGCAGTGATGCATCTGGACTAATTAGCCTTACCCAGAGTCTGGGCTCATTCACGCAGCATAACGCTGCACTGACATGGTCATATTGTCTCTGGGCTCTGAACTGGTGTCTCTGCGTGCTGAGAGGAAATGGCTGTTGATGGTGCTCTGAGCAAACTGGAGGACGTCTAAGAAAGCATGGGTTGCACTGCGTGGGCAGACTCTTTGTGTCAGATTCTGTAGGGTCTTGCTCCCATCGGTCATGACAGTTAAAGACCTCAGTGGTCATGCAAACTCCTTGTGTTCAGTGGGAAGGGAAGAGGAGGAATCTTACAAGAGAAACATGATCTTTCAGCAGATCTCTTTTTTTTGTAAATGTACTCATGAAAATTATTTAATTTCATGATATATATAGTGCATTAAGCCAGGCTGTTCCCTGTGACTTCAAACAGATCTAGCAAAGGTGATTGGCTCTGCTAAAGAGGTGGGGGTTTTTTAATCAAATTTATTTTGAAATGAAATTCTCTTAAGAATATGTTTTGAGATTAAATATTGATCCTGTTATCCGCCATGCAGAACATGTGTGTAAACACAATCTGTAACACAGAATGATATACTGTAAAAGAAGAAATTGTTTTTATTTGTTTTCACATGGTTTTCAGTTGAAACCACACCCTGTGGTCCAAAAACTCCGTCTGAGAACACCTCCAAAGCAATACTTAATGTGCGTGTATGTGCATTAATGAATTTCTGTTCTCAGTGAAAGAGGACTGCATGTCTCAGCACTCTGAATAAGAACAGAGCATTCAATCCCTCTCCATAGCAAATTCAACCTTCAACAAGTTCTTCCAGGGATGGCAGTGATGCAAAACTGCTTTGCAAATGTTTTTCTGGGTTTTGTTGCTAGGTGATGACTTGGAAAACTTTGCTATTCCTGCTGAGAGGTTTAAAAAAAACAGGCCTCACATTAAAGAGTATAAAAAATAGGCCATCTTGCTCCGTAACTCCCATTTCCTAACTCCTGGAGTCTGTACCCTGTGTGCCTTCTACACTCTCACGTGCCCCTCTCTCCCCCTGCCTTGGATCTGCTCGCCAAAAATTGGAGGCCCAAAAAAACACTTCTATTACAGTGTAAGAAGGGGAGAGACCATTAATCTTTCTATCCCTGACCAAAATAAGCAATTCTGCAAGTGCACATTGATTTATACTGGCCTTTCCTTTCTACTTAAATTTTACTGGTTTTTAATGTTATTAATCCAAACCTGAATGGACAGATTAATTACTGACAAAATGGTTGCAATCACTTTCATGTAGCAAGAAGCAAGAAAGCTTTGGGGATGACCCCACTGCAGTTTACTGCATCATGTACCTGGGCTGGATGCAAAATCCCTTAACTGGTAGCACGTTGGTAATTGATGAGGAAAAGATCTAGAGGTGACACTGTGAAATCAGGCTGGGAGCTCAAAGAGTTATTCCTTGGGCTATTTCCAAACTAAGCCTGTTGGGGGGGGGNNNNGGGGGGGGGGGGGGAATAAAGTGTATTTATTAAATTTATTGTTGATTTTTGTGGCTGTTGGGGTATTTTTGATATCTTATTATCCAAGTTTCCAGAGACGTAACCTTGAATCAGTATATGGCTAAACACGGTATGCTCAGAAGCAGTTAGCCACTGCTGCTGTCCTAGAAAGCTATTTCTAAAATCAGGGATGAAAGTCTTGTACTACAAACTGAGTATAGGAACAAACGTTTTTTTTATATATTGGGTCTGGACCAAAATTTTGATAATGGTTAAAAATCACAGTGGTCAGGAGCTAAAGTCAGAGGAGCAAACGCCTATTTTCACCAGCCGGAAAATAAGGCTCACTGACCTTTATAGCCTCAATTTGCAATCTGGCTCATTTGAAGCTTAATCCTGTTTCATCAGGTTGGCCAAGTAAGAAGACCCCAAATCTCATCTCCAGTGAAGTTCTTGGCTTTTGACAACATTCAGTCTCCTAAAATGATAGTATTTCCTGAGTGTAACTGGCACTGTACAACTCCATTGAAAGACATAAAGCCAAGAATTTCAGGCCCTAATCCTGTAAATCCTTGCATTTTCTTTTAAAATCTATTCACATGAAAAGCTCCCTTGGCTTCTGAGACACCATTTGTATTCATGACTTTACGTGCATGAGAGTTTTTGTATGATCAGTGTCTAAAACCAGGAGAACCAACCAGCCTCAGCGTCTCACTCGAGTTTCCATCACCCAGTCATAGAAGGTTTTCGGTGGTTATGGGTTTGGCTCTGCTGCAGGACTTGTTTTCTCTCTTGTGCAGCCTCCGCAGCAGATACAGAAGTGCCAGCAGTCGCTTTAACACTTCATTAGTTATGGTCTGATGGCAGAAGTTATATTATCTCACGTCAGCAAGCAGTAAGATGGATGAAGGGTGGGAAAGAGGCACTTGCTTGTGGGTCTCAGGATGGGCAGTCCTTTCACAGGAGCAAGCGGCACAGGCATTGTCCTAAGGGATTGCTGAATTTCTGGCTGCTTTTTTTTTCTTTATACAAACTTAAGTAAGCGAGAATGTAGTCAGTGACAGGCGAATTAGCTCTTCTCCAGCCTTTATTATACAGAGTGGATGGCAACTCTACTCTCAAAGATTCAGAGATGCATTTATTACCTAATTATGTATTCATCCCCATGAGAAAAATTATTCCTTTGCAGCATTGCTATTCTATGCAGAAGACTCCAAGAGAAGGGAGGGAGGTGGATACCTTGTAGAGAGGGGGCTTTTTGTGGTTGGTGGTGTTTAATACCTACTCACTAGTGAGCTTTATGTGTGGTTTATAGATCTCTTCAGCTAAGGCTAAAGTTGTGCAAAGGTACCAATTCAAAATTAACTGTTTATTGCTGGAACAGCTTACAGTGGGTTTACTCCACCTTCTGAGTCTTCTGGTCCTTGGCTCTGCTGATGTCAAGTCAGTTTCTCACCAGTGTTTGAACTTTTGCTTTCCTTTTGTCACCTGTCTGCAAGCAAAATGTTGTGGATCAATCAATGTTTCTGTGATAGCACTGAATTATCCTTAGAAGCTTGCTCTACTCGGTACATACTAATGTGTTTTGAACGTGTTTTTTAAAATATACTTCTGTTTAATGGTCTGGAATCATTTGGGAAGGTGTTAATCTTTGGGGTGCAAAAATTATCCAGTGGCTTAAAGCAAAGGCAAAACCAACAAACGGCTGCTTACTCAACATCGTTCAATCTCCAGCGCAAGAGTTTAGAAGAATCAGCCACCGTGGAAGATGACTACCAAGAACGCAGCATGTGAATCTGTGTGAAGTATGACAGAAGGGAAAGAGGATTCTAGTCTGCTTTCAGGTATTTTAAAACAATGGTGAAAAACATGAGTCAATTTAGTTAAATGAAAGCAATTTGCAATAGTGCAACACCTAGTGGGAGCAGTTCACTTATGCACCAGCACTGTGAAAGATGCCATATAGGGACTGTTAGAGGTGGGCCGGCGAGGACTGTCACCAGTGTCTACAAGCATCTCTCTCCCAGGGTAGAGGGTTTCTGCCAGGTGAGGTGGCACAGTGGGAGTTGTCGTGCTCGTTTGCTTTCCTGCAGGACCAAAGGCTTACAAAGGTGTGCTGTCCACATCCACCTGTGTGTCCCCTGCTAATGACTTTTGAACTTACTTGCTGATTTCATCTGAACTTGACAAGAACATAAAGGTCCCAAAGATCAGTAAATTCCTACAGGTTTCAAGAGGTTTCCAATTAGTCTTGAGGCAGGGGTCCAAACTGTAGAAAATCAATATAGAAGAGAAAAAAACCCACATATAAATGACCAATTATGTCAAATACTTCTACTGGAACTTTATCCTCAGACACCAAAGGCAATGATGAGAGGTAAATGTGTAGGAAACCAGGCTTCATTAGCTTCATTAGCTTGCAGAACTGCTTGTTCTGTTTTGGGTGGTTAAACAACCATAGAAGTTTGGTTGCTGAAAGGGCAGCAAGATCTGGGAAATGCGTGGGGACGGTGGATGCTGGCTCCAGCAGAGCTGTTACTAGACCAGACACATTCAGAAGTCTATGCAATGAGGTGTCCAAACCCAAATGACCTAATTGCCCTCAAATGGAGGCAGTTATGGAGGGAAGGTGTGATTGTCCAAATACTTGGAAATTTGCACCCTTGGAGCAAAAAATAAAGTCTGGACAACTGAGATAGCAGATGAGCTAATGATTGGTTTGGATTTCATTATGACTGGTAACTTTGTATTAAATGCCAGGAACAGTCTGTGGAAACTCCCTTTAAAGATGTGTCTTGGATCAAACAAATGATTTGCAGGCAATTAGTTTGCTGTGAACAAATCGTCCAGGGACAGAGAGTGTAATAGCGGCTACATGCTGCAGGAGTCTTCCAAAAAAAAAAAAAAAAAAGAAAAAAAAAGAATGACTGAAATGCATTTAAAGATCGAACGCTTTGCCAGGGGTTTTAGCTGTGCGAGCTCATGTTGGTCTGCAGCAGAAACCGGACCTAGTGCAAGGTCCTGCGTGTGGGTCGGCCCAATCCCAAGCACATGCTGGATGGAGAATGGATGGAGAATGGATTGAGAATAGCGCTGAGGAGAAGGACTTGGGGGTGTAGGTAGATGAGAAGAAGCTCAACATGGGCCAGCACTGTGAGCTCGCCACCCAGAAAGGCAACCGTATCCTGGGCTGCATGAAAAGAAGTGTGGCCAGTAGGTCGAGGGAGGTGATTCTGCCCCTCTACTCCACTCTGGTGAGACCCCACGTGGAGTACTGCATCCAACTTTGGAGTCCTTAGCACAAGAAGGACGTGGACCTGTTGGAGCAGGTCCAGAGGAGGGCCACAAAGATGATCAGAGGACTGGAACACCTCTGCTATGAAGACAGGCTGAGAGACTTGGGGTTGTTCAGCCTGGAGAAGGGAGACCCTATAGCGGCCTTCCAGTACTTAAAGGGGGCCTTACAGAACAGGTGGAGGACTCTTTATCAGGGAGTGTAGCGATAGAACAAGGGGTAATGGTTTTAAACTGAAAGAGGGTAGATTTACATTAGATATAAGGAAGAAATTCTTTACTCTAATGGTGGTGAGACATTGGAACAGGCTGCCCAGAGAAGTTGTGGATGCCCCATCCCTGGAATTGTTCAAGGCCAGGTTGGATGGGGCTTTGAGCAACCTGGTCTAGTGGAAGGTGTCCCTGTCCAGGGCAGTGGGGTTGGAACTAGATGATCTTTAAGGTCCCTTCCAACTCTAACCATTCTATAATTCTATGATTTTCCAAATCCACATTTCTGACAAGGAGCCAGTAGCAGAGAGGAGTCCTGCAGTGGCATGAGTGAACCAGAGAATCAGGGAAACACCAGTACAGGCGGAGGAGACAGTGATTTGCCAAGGTTTCTATCAGACGGATCTATTGCAGAGCTGCACCCATAGCTGGGGAGTGGCAAAATCATCTTGGGAAGTCTGCAGCTTGGCTGCGGCAGTGATTCACCCATGCTCTGCACCAGCCAGGTCCAGGAGAGAAGCTCCATTAGCGTGGCAGAAAGTAGCAAGCCATGGTGGGGAGCAATGTGAGTTAGCTCAAGCCACGACAGCGTGGGTAAGCAGCTGCTGGCTCTGCTCTGAGCAGCCTGGAGCAGGGGCAGAGCAGGACCCAAAACGAAAATAAGATCAGCGAAATCAGCCCTATAGTAAAATGCCTCTCAGTGCTACTGGAGAAGGCAATAGCACAAATATTATACAATGTCTTGAAAGGGTGATGCCTGACTGCAGAAAAGCCTCCATTTCCTCTACAGGAATTAGATCGCTGCTGAGGAGGTGCCACTGGAAGTGGTCCCTGAGCGGTGTCACTCTCACAGGGAGTGTTGTTGCTGATACTTGTATTTGCAGTCAGGATGCACTCTGGACCTATTTTCTTTTAGTAAATAGTTTCTTCATTCGAAAAATGAGGTTTCCATCACACTGAAGGTAATCACAGGTGGAAATCAAATTTTTCAAGTCATTTTTTCAAATAGTTTCAGCAGAGGAAGGAATTGGAGTGAAATCGCTGATGCCTTGGGTGCGGGCTCTGCCACTGAGCTGGTAATTGAAGGAAGAGACCATTGACAAGATATTTCAAGGCTTATCCTTCATCCTTTGTTTTTCTTACAACTACTTAAAAAGAATTTTATTTTTATTTCATTTCAGGGCAGAAGGAGCCAAATCGGTAATATCCCTCTACATACCGCTACACAAGTGCCTTTTTTCTTTTTTTCCTTTTTTCCCATTTTGTTAAGAAAGGAGAAATACACTGGTTTCATTCTGCCCTTTTCTAAGCAGGTTTTGGTTCAGCAGTCAAAACGGTTAATGCTTGCCCAGCCCTAGCCAGAAGAAAACACGTCTCCATCCCATGGCTCTCCAGACTTGCGTATGCCAAGAGGGAGCTCGCCGAGGGGCTGGAGCAAGCGTGGTGCTCCCCTCCCGTGGGACCAGGCAGGCCCGAGCACGTGCACGCCGGTGGTGTGGCCCTGTGCAGACCGGTTCGTTGGGAGACTAATTGCGAACCTGCCCTAACCGAGCGAGCAAAGAATTAGTTGCTCAAGGGAATGTATGTGTCCAAAGGAGATGAGGGTTTCCTATCGCCCTGAGTTGCTAGACGTGCCTGGTTTTGCTGCTGAAGGACTGGGTGCGCTGTCACCAAAATGGCCTCCAGACCTGCTTAGGGATTCCCGATGGGGAGACCCTGATACCTTCGTAATGTGGTTGGAAGTGGTTTGGTCACAGTGGGGAAAAAGGTAAGTTTAAAGGTGATCTATGTTTAGGTGACGGGGATAAATCAAGGGATGCTGAGGGCAGCTAGCCACGGGTGGAAAAAGATAGTGATTAGAGGAAAAAGAAAACAATTTGTTGCTGTGGACACAGTGAAAGCAGTCCCTGCCATGTGACTGCGAGGAGATGGGAAAGGAAAAAAAAATTGGGGAGATTTACATGGCACTAAAATTACTTTGCTTTCTCACGTCACTGGCTAGGATGTGCTGTGGATCACGGCACTGCCTGAGGCTCCACGGAGGTGATGAGTAAAGCCGGTGTGGAAGTGTTGTGAGGGGTTGGTTTACCCATAGCTCCAAGTTCGTTTTCTCACGATGCCGTGAGCCCAAACAGTTCCCACCCACCAGCTCATCCTGGCTGCTCCCTCCTGTCCCGTTCCCGACGGGTGAAACAGCCATCCGTGGGGCCATGTTGTGAGCTGGCTGAGGCATCTGATCTTCCCGGAAAATAACCTGGCACAAATGAAACTTTTTTTTTTTCATCTGCATCAGCTCTGTGATACACTTCACAGTGTTGTGGCAACACATCCAAAGGGGGGGGGTGGGGGGTGGGGGGGCTGTGGAGGCCGGAAGGAGCAGCAGGGTGTGGGAATATTTTAGTTTGATATTGCCATCAAAGGTAGGAGTCTGTCCTTAAATGTCACTGAAAGTTAGAGAAAGTGAGCACCGCTTTTTTTACAGGGTACCTGTGAGAAATAGTGTAAACTTCTTTCAGAAATCAGGTTAAAACAATCGTGGCTTCCAACTCAAACATGCCACCACCGAAAATGTAGTATCTGCAAGAGCAATGGGAAAGGGGTGCAGTGGGTGTCTTTTGGTGGCAGCTGGGGTGCTGTAGGCAGCACTGAAGCAAAAGTTTTCAAATAAGCTTCAAAAAATAACTAGTTTATCTTTCTCCCATGTTCTGACTTATTAGGGATCACATTTTCTACCTAAACAAGAACACTATTTAAAATGTAATCAAAATGACTCCAGAAGTTAGGGCTTTAGGCAAAATACAGATGTATTGAGGCGGACACTAGAAGTGTTGAGAGTTGATAATTCTAACACATTTACTTGTAACTGCTGTCAGGATTTTGAAATTCAGTTGAGTCGAGAGGTTTCACGGGGCAGCTAGTTTAGAAACATTTGAAGTTGGGTAGTTGTGCCTCAGCCCTAATTGCAAGCGGAAAGAAAAGCATGTTTAAAACAACAATCTCCCCTTTTCCGTGGGTCCCAGTGAGCAAAAGGGAGGCTTTGAAGAAGATTTTTTTACAGAATTTCCACTCCCAGCACTGAAGGATTATAGCCCTACCTTTTTTTTTT
>VYXH01006729.1:765010-799503 GCA_013397275.1 Burhinus bistriatus | reverse complement strand
TTTTTTTTTTTTTTTTAGGTCTGTTGAGAAATATCACTTGGACAAGCCTAGAGACTGCGGACTTTTTATCTGCCACAGAAGTACTGCAGAAGTGGAAATTTTCCTGATGCTGCATTGCCAAAAGGCTGCAGCCCCAATGCCATTCAGTGTAGGCGTGCGCTGGTTTTTGGACACCCGTCTGCTGCCCATGCCATGGCCCTCAGCCTGCTTGTTTGGGGTTTTTACATAGGACTCAGCCACCTACAAGGTGATACTGTTTTTTTTGTTTGGGTTTTTTTTTTTGGTTTTGGTGACTATCCCATTGAGCTGGATTGAAGCTGAGTTGAATTTCAGGTCCGCTGCAAGGCATGACTGAGCTGCAGGCTCTTACCCCAGGGCTGAACTGGCCCCTCTGTTCCTTCCTAATGTGCGTTAGACACATTGGGGCCTTTCTCCGCTGTGCATTTGTAACTCCCATTGATGCTAATGGGTGTGACATGTGTCTATCCAGCGGAGAATAGACCGCATTGACTACAGCAGTTCCCCAGCCTTGAGCGATGCTCGTCACTTGATTAAGCCAAACTAATGAGGCACGACCGGGGCCAATGGGAATGTGTGGGACTCGAGCATCGCAAAAGCTGGTAGAAACCTGCAGCTTTTACTGGGGGCTGAGTTTTGTTTTGCCAGGCAGAGGCGCAGGATGCCACAGGATGGACTGCACAGTAACAGGTGCTGTCATAGAAATGAACCTTGTGGAGAGGGTTCACCATCACTGATGACAGCACCCCAAATTGCCCTCTTCTAGTGGTAATTACATGTGCGAGTGTCTTGTGTGCTCAGCAGTGTTTAAAGCTAGGTTTGGTCTTGGCTCTTGCTCAGTGTCTTTCTACACTGGATCCTGCAGTTGGTCCTGTGGCTCTTTCTCTGGGGCATACGTACGGGTGTGTTTTTGGCTCTTTAGCAGGCAGCATCCTTTTCACCGACATTAAACAGCATCAGTTTGTGAAATGGGAAAGGTGGGGAAAAGCTGAGACCCTGCGGTGAGTGTTTCTTGCAGGTTGCCCGCTCTGCAAGAAGGAGAGCCATGGGAGGCACAGCTCCTCTGCTGCGTGCTCGCCCTCCAGTGCGTTGCTGGCCACCGCCTCTGAGTGCAGAGCACCCACTGTACGCAGGAGGAGCTGGAGGAGAGCACGGGGCTGGGGCCTCTTTTGTCTTGCCTGGGCCCAAATCATCCAAACTGGGCCACGTGCAAGAACACAAACTTAAGGTGTGTGCTTAGGATCTTGGTCTAGGTCTGACTGTGACTGTGCTTGCAGAGAATCAGGTTGGGAGGAAAATCAGGATTTAGGAAGAGGCTGATGCCTGACCAACTGAGAGCATGGACATGGCCTCTGTGAACAGGCGTGTACCCTGTACAGGCATGAGATGCTGCTTGCTGAACTGAGGCCGGGAACCCTGGTCTTCCTGCAAGCACAGCATCATCCAGAACCACTGTGTTAATGTGAGGGCGCAACCTAGTAGTCCAGGGCCAGACTACAAAGGCAGATGGGTCAGATGTAGATTTTGAGAGAAAACAGCATTAAAAAAACCTAAGTTCTGTTTTAAGACTTGCTGTTTTGGAGAGCCTGGTTGAGAAGTTGCCTGTACTTTCCCCTGTACTTTACCTGCTGGTACATTCCAGGTCAGAGGAGGTTTGTATTTTTGTCATATTGCAATACTTGCCTTTATGTAAGTGCTGCTAAGAATAAAAGTAGCAGTGGGAGAAAAACATCAGTTTGAGTCTAAATTTGGAAAACTAGATGAATAAATCTATTAACTTCGTTGTGGGGAGAGAAAAGAATAGCAACCCTTTGTTTAAAGAAAAGATAAAATAAATATAAAATAAGAGCTGGTTGCCCCCTCTGGTTTCCTGAGGTGGGTTTTTTAATGTTCTCTTGTCCCCTTCAGAGGATAAATATTAATTGACTTTGTTTGATCTGTGGGACTCTGGCTTGAGAAGATATGGTCTGAGAGGCTTTGTCACGATTATCAAACTCTTTCAACATTTGCGAAGGGAGAGAGCAAAAGGGGAAGAAGGGTTTGTCCGCTTGAGTAGGTGTCCTCCCAGAAAGTAGACTCCTGCCAGGTGTTTGGCACCACCTCTGTCCTCGCTGGCACAGTCACAGTGGGCAGCCCCCTGTCCTGGAACACCAATTAATCAGCAGGGAGGCTGTGACAGGAATCAGCACGGGGCGCTCCGAAGTTTGGCTGAGAGACTCCAAGCTTAAAACTGCCCCGAGCACCTCTAGTCTCCTCCTGTCCCTGTGTCCTCAACTGTGTGGGACTGTGTGCTCCAGTCAAACCCCACAATGATCAGAGTATATATGAGAGTCTTCCAGCTTTGTCCAGAGCTGTAGAGGACACTGCCATCTGCGCCTTGCAAGGCAGGGCCTCCTCCTGCCTGCCCCAAAGTTTAGCACATGGTAAAGTCCATGTCACAGACTGCAGCACTTTATGGCAAGCACCATCTTCCTTTGCCCAGCATCTCTGGCAGCTGCACCTGCCACTTTTCTTAGCATATCCAGAACAGGTCGCTTTTACCTCTGTTTGTGAATTATACCTTTAGTGGTAATTTATAGATTATTTATTAAGCAATTTAGGTTGAAAGCAAGAGGTTAGAAATGAAAACATTTATTAGTCAGATACTAAACTAGTACAGTCCTGGTTTATCTTAAAAGGTGGATAACTTCCTAGTCGTCTCTGTCTCATCTGTTTTTCTCTTGAGGTCCCTTCTTTTTGTTCTAGCTGTTAGAGCTGTGAGTTCAGCATTCAAGTTCTGCAGAAACACTGCCTTCAAGCTATTCCTTCTTTCCACTCATCCTAATTCTTCCCTCTAAATCTCTTTGGAGTAAGAAGCTGACGTACGAATGTGAATGTCCTGTTGAGTTCTTCTTCCCAAGTGGCAGCCTTGGGTTGTTAATGACCGTTTCCCTCTCCTGTTTCGTACTAAATTGGCTGGGCATGGAGGAGAGGCAGTGCATAAACTAAGCAAATACTGTTTATGTTCTTCCTGTAGCTGCTCTTTGGACACCTACGGGTCATTAATTCCTTTGTTCCCAGCCAACCTGCCAGCTGGTGGCTCTCCTGCCCAGTTTGAGCCGTTCCCTTCGTGTGGGCTGCTGACCCGTTCCCACTGAGCCACCCTACATGATGTGTTTAGGAGGGATCAGGACTCTTAGGACATTACTAGCTTTCTGCTGAGACTAAAGTGATATAAGTGACGCAGTCATAATACAGATAACCAGGAGCTCTGTCTCTTTTCCCACCCTACCCTCCACATATTGGCAGTGTTAAATGAAAGAGTAATATTATTACTTTGGTGGGGGCATCAGGCCATGCTAGCAGGTGGATGCCACTGCTGAAGAGAGGCGAAGAGCTACGCTGTGACTAGAGAGCCATCACACAAAAGCCCAAAGGTGTTAGTGCAGCCTCCAAGAAACAGCCTCTGATGATGGAAAGAAAATCAGCGTCATCTCATGACACTGCTGTTCCTGTAGGCTGTGAATTTAAAAGAAGGCAGGCTGAGGAACGGAGCATGGAAATCCCTGCTGATCAGGAGCGAGACTATTTTTCTCCTATAAGAACATTTGCTCAGCTTTTTGATTTCCAGTGTTTCCAGTTGCCATATCAACCTGAGAAATTTGCCTGGCAATCGACAGTGTATTTTTCAACAGAAGATTTAAAAATTTAGTTGCATCAGCTCCAGCATCTGATTGTTGTGATTTCACTTGATCTTACTTTATTTTACTCCTAGTATTTGCTTTCCAAGCCACATTAGCGGATGACCAAGGATCCCCACCCTCCTTTTGACCAGGTACATCTCAGGTTCAGGAGTCCATGTGTAGAAGTTAGCCACCAGGTCAAAATGCAGCAGACATCAGTAGCAGGGATAAAGCCTGCAGGGGACATCCTTCTTGGGTGGCAGGCTAGGAAAGGCCACGAGCATCAACAGAAACACTCTGGCTTAAACTAAGTGGCAATTTCAGCTTTTGTGTTGCTCTGAAGAGCAGGCACAGGAGACACAGTGGAGGGCAAGGAGGTTGCTCCTGGCTTAGCTGTTGGACAGTGTGTTGATTATTTTGGAGCCTGCATCCGCCCCCATCTCCCTCCCAGCACCATCAGGGTGGGGAAGAGTAGAGTGGGGTGGGAGCCCACCTTCCCTCCTGTCCATCCATCAATGTCCTCTCTCCAGCCCTGGCCATTCATGGGTCACTGGTGTAAATGGGGACTGAATCTGCCGCAGTGCAGATGAATCTGCGGAGACTTTTCCATGGTGAATATATTGTTTGGTTTGTTGTGGGTTTGTGGTGGGTTTTTTCTTTAAAAGGAATAAGAATGGAAAACAAGAAAGTCAAAAAGCCCTGAATCTTTACCTTTTTAAAGTGGAGACACCGCCACAGCAGGACATAATGGCTCGCTGTGGTGGTGGTTTGCCTGAGAGCCTGGAGATTTATGTAATGAGAAACACAATTCCTGCAAAGAACATTGTTAAATCTTTTCAAAATTTCAGCTATAAGCCATTTTATTGCTAATAATATGGCTAGATTCTCCTTTTGAAGAATCTGGGAATGTTTGACAAGAGGGGAAAATGGAGAGGACTTGAGGCACCATAATCTGTATTTTCCATTTACCTTGCTTGAAGCTTGAACAACACATGTGCCACAAATGATTTGTTTATTCCTAAGTGCCCCCAAGGAGCCCAGTCTCCATTCTCAGGCATATAATGGCTATTCAAATGAAAGCTTTAATAGATTGTTGCAGATCTGATATCAATGCAGTGAGAGAAAGAGATATGCAAATATTCGAAATTAAACAAACTAGCTCCCGCCCTTTGCCTTGGAGGTGCAGTCTCAAATCTGGATGGTGTCACCAAAGCAATGAGTTTGTTAGACTCAGCTCTCTGGAGAACTAGTTCTTTTTTGTTGTCGTTTTTTTCTGCTTTGCCTCACAAAGCTGTTACATTGTTTGAAATATTTTCTGTCTGTAGCACTCACGACTATGGAGAGCCCCAACCGGGGTTGAATCCATGATGTGTTCTGATTTGAGCCTGAGGAACACTGGTAGGAGAAGCTCCTGCTGTGCTGGTTTGCTGGTTTGCTCCACATGTTCTTAAACCAAGGCCCTTAACCTCAATGCCTTCCCTTGGGCGTTCCCCCTTACAGTAGAAACAATTTTGGAAGAGTGACACAGTCAAAAGCTTGCAGAGAGTAGAGCTGTAGTTCAATTTGGGGCTACAGTCTAAACAAAACTTGGTACTGTCCACACTGCGAGACAAATTAGGGGCTTCACTGATTCTTAACAGAGCCCCTGTTCCTCTTTCTCTCCCTGTAATGTGTGTGAGACCCAGGCCCAAAAACCACTTCAAAAATGTAAAAATAACATGTCGTCCCCCTAACCATTGAAACCTTGCCAGCAGCTACTGTGTGCATCGAACAGCAGGGAAAAATAACAATTTTACATCAAAAACACCGTAGAAGTTTTCAGTGTCTTCTAGTCTCTTGTAAAACTGCTGTTACCTTGTCCAGCCCCCGAGGCTTTTCACACAATTATCAATTACGCTGTGCGGATTTCAAAAAAGGCAGTGTCTGAAACATGGGCCACATGGTGGATCGCACAAACAGCAGCAGTAGCGTGGCTGTGCCTGGTCGGCAGGAGGTCTACATGCACCTCGGCTCTGCCGCAGGCTCCCGGCCCAGGGACAGAAATCCCCAGAGCATCCCAGTACCTCTGTTGCCTTCCTATCTCGTGTGCTCTGAACAGAAGCGCTTTGAAGCAAGGCTTGCCTTTTGCTCCATCATTACTGCTGGTGAACCAAATGTTCCCAGCAATGATGAGTGGGACTCAATCTAATACATCTCCAGATATCTGCAAACATCTCGAAAATCCCTGAGCTACAGTATGAGCAATTAGAAATGAAGAGAGAGGCCGGTGCTCAGCAGGAAGCATGAGGAGGGCCTTCCGTCAGTTGGGGTATGTGGACAGGCTTCTGGCTCTAATAGGGACCAGCTATGGTCCGTAAGTTGGAAGTAGTGTGGGAAGGTGGGTTTGTATCTCAGAGACTTGATGCTCTACTTCATTAATGTTAGCCAAGGCTGGGCACCACAGAGTTTGGGGCGTGGACAATCTGATGAGGGCAGATGAGGAAGAGGGCTTCAGAAAATAAACTCCCAACTTTAATCTAGCTAGTTGTTAATTTCAGAACCAAGGCCGGAAATGCCCAGTAGCCAAAATTATAGGGAAAAGATCTTCCCATACAAGTGTGAACAGTATCATACAGAGATGTTCCTCAAAACTGTATTTGGTGAGAGTGCTCACAGCCATAGCCAAATCCCATATTTTAATGTGGCTAGACAGTTGGCTTCTACTTGGAATTAAAGGCAATCTCTGAAAACTATGGCCATGTTTAAACACGAACTGGGCTGTAAGCTTCTTATGGGCTGTGGTTACCAAAAAAAAAAAGGCTGACTCACAGCAGGAGAGGATTGGGTTTGAACTTTCCCATGCAATCCTTCCCGCTTAATGGAGGTGCCAAGCCTGTTCCTAGAGATCCTGGACACGCAGCGCTCCCATATACTTCCCTTGACACTTGCAGGTTGTTAGTATTTCTGAAAGGCCAACTTAAGAGCTTCAGATGAGAGGTGTTTCTTTTGGCCTGTCAGTAGCACAAAGGAGAAGAACGAAAATGGACTTCCCCCAAGGTTTTCCAAAATGCCTGCCCAATTCAAGCAGATTTATCCAGTTTCCTTGCTAGTGTGGGTTCCAGATCACAGCTAAGTCTAGCATAGACTGCCCTAATACCATTGCTAACCACATCATTTCTGCATTGAGCCCATGCTAAGCAGTGCGTAGAAGCAGATTTGTATAGGAGTTTTCCAATTAAGCATTTTTCTAATTCAAAAATATTAATTAAAAACTGATACTTCTTGTGGGAAGCCCTTCGTTTTGGCATATGTCATTTTCAGTCTAAAACATTTTGACTTGGTCAGCATTTTATAATGAAAGATATTCTTTTTCAAATAGAAACACATGATTCTATAGGAAAAATATATTATGGAAAAAATGATATTTAAGCATGAAATAATGCCAAAATGTTTCATTAAGATCCAAGCAGCATCTGACCAGGTTTTGTTTTTTTCAGACTACCAGTTTTCAGAAATTGAGATTGCCATGCCTGGTCCTGTTAAGACTGGGGAGAAAATGTGAAATTCTGAAATCTTTGCAACACTGGACAACAGTTTTCCACCAAGCTCTCCTCAGATGAGATTGCAGAAATTCTTCTGTTTTCTCCTTCCTCCCTGGCTCTGTTACGATGCAATGCTGTTCACACTGTTCTCCAAGACAAAATCTGAGCCAGGCTGAGATTTGTCCTGGTGGTGAGTGCCTGCCTTTCTTTTTTTTCTTTCTTTAAATGAAACAATTTCCTAAGGCATTGAAATGGGGCTGATAAAAAGCAGCTTTTAAAATTCATTTTAGTAAATACTTTGAAACCAGACCATAAAGTCTCATAACTGTAGGTTTGCCCTTAATTGTACCTCGTTGACAGCCCATTTTCCTTCTCCTCTGCAACTAGTCTGCTTTTGCTTTAAGAGCAAAACATATTGTATGCTACTTTGAAAGATTTGTGGGGTTTGCACAAATTGAACATGATCTGTAGGTAAACAGTGTCACCTAGTGGATAAACGGCATCAATTTTTCCCAAACTGTGGAGGAAGTTTGTCGGTGTGGTTTATCTATTTTGTCCTAGAGAAATATTATTTCAACTTGGAAAGGCCCCTATCCTGTGAAATGGGATTATTTCCAAATCACTGCAGAACTAAAGATGCATAACGTGGTGGCCAGCACTGAGCTGGAATGTGTAAGTCATGTGCACGAGCACAGATCCAGTCACATCAGTGGATACAAAAGGGGAGAACAGATTCTCCAGCTCAGTGCCTGAATAGCGAAAGGTTAAAGCAGCACAACGGGAAATACTTATTTCCTGGATGTGTAAAGGTGTACCAGGCTCCACATCATCTCCTGCACCATCAGCTGCCCCTCTCCAGGCACAGAAAACAAGGGAAAGTCAGTAGGTGCCTTTGCCGTGTGATCAGCTGAGGCTCCTGAGCAGTAAAAGTAAAAAATTGCAAAGTACTTGAGGTGAGAGATTTGGCAGAGAGCATCTGAATGCTGGAGAAAGAGTATAAGCTCCATGGAAAAATCTCTCATTCTTAGAGGGTGGGATGATGACTTTGGGGATATGGTGGTAGGTATCTATGAGAAAAGTTGCCTAGAGAGAGCAGGAGGTATGATAAGCCTTGAAGAACCTTCCAAGCTGGAAGTAACAGGTTGGAAATTCAGGTCATGATAGCCTCAGTCAAGGGTAAAATGCTCCAGAAGGAAGGATATGCTCCTGAAAAGCTGGATATCCTGAAGACTACAGTACTTAGGTTTATGCTTTCTAACTAACTTGCTCACCTCCTGGGAGCAGGGTTGGACATCTCAACTCTATAATTACAATTGCATTTGCTTTTTCTGAAAATCCCTCTAATATCCCTACTCCTTTCCTCATACCTTAACGTGGCTGCTGCCCATACAGCTCCTCTTGAAGGGGCAGTGAGGGCACAGCACCAAGGGGCAGGGGAGGCAGTGAGGACCTTGTCGGTGGGAGCAGGGAGCTCATCCTTCCTCATACATTTGGGCAGGATGGTTCTCTGTTGTTATCACCCAGCACAGGCAGATATGGTCCCTTGGCTGCTGCTGGATGATGGGATCATAAGATAATTCATCACAAACCTCAGAGGATGAAGAGAGATGGCACAACGTTTCTGGGCAACCTGTTCCAAAGCTTGACTGTCCTCATGGTAACATAGTTTTCCCCTACATCTAGTCAGAACCACTCTTCTTCCAGTTTGTATGTTGTCTCTTACCCATGTCCACCATGCGTGTGTCTACTATTCACCGCTGGGCTGGTTTCTTTTGCTGAAATCTGTGAGTTTGCTGTCTTGGGCAACTACTCTGCCTATAGTTAAAGCAAGTCCTGCTAAGGGCTCTGTCATCAGTCACATGGCCCTGATACAGGCAAAACTATGATTTCACTGGTTTAATTCAGGACTTGTCTAAGAGTAGCTGAGATCAGAATGGGGGGCTGTGTGTTCCCCATGGAAAATTCTTTCCAGCACGCTGGATCTAATTGAAAAATGCATTTGTGCAGTGGCAGAGTGAGGAGGCTTCAGTCATGGTCCTGCTGTGGTCTGCAAAACCAAGCCCTTGTATGCATCCCATTCAGGGTTTTGACAGGAGATAATACAGGACACAGAAAGCGGCAGGTGCACAAGGGATTGAAATCTTGGAGGCACATTGAAAAAGAACCTGAAGGAGAGCAAAAGCATGGTTCCAGAGATGGCTCTTCCCTGTCCAAGAGGCTGCAGGTGGAAAAATGTGAAAGTGCCTGTCTGAAAGCTCAGTAGTTGGCCAGCAGGATGTTATCAGCTTCTTCTTAACATAGAGACCAGTCATGAAGAAGAGGGAGATTGTGTGAGATGGTAAGGAAGAGACACCCCCCCTGACCTGCAGGCTCTGTATCTTTGGCCTCCAGCCTGCTGGCTGTGGGACCACTCAGACCGAACATTTAGACCCAGGTCTTATGTTGACATGGATTTGGTCAAAGCAATAAGCCAGAGTGTTTTGAAGAATGTATGAAGGAATGTTAGAATTGTAGTCAAAGTGATAAATATCTAACCATCATAGTTCAGGAAACCTGAACTCTAGCACTTAATTACTTTCCAAGTAAAAGGAAAATACTTATGGCAGGTTGTTCTGCTAAGTTTGTGTTTGACCTCTGTTTTCTTCATCTTTGTCATGTATCAAATGGATGGTCTGTCATTCCTCGTCAAAAGGTTGGAAGCGATTATTGTGAAAAGTCCATGGACCTCTGTATACAGGCAAGGTAAAATGTGCTGCAAGTCGGGACACTTTCTCACCTGAGTATACACTGTATTTCCAAAACAAACACTAGCATAACTGTATTTACTCTGTTTGGTGCAGTTTTCCTTTGAACTATTTCATTTTTCTTTTTTGTACTATTCTTCTTGGACCAGTCCCCACTGATCGAATCAGTGGAAGGCACCATCTTCTGCTGGTCCTCCCTGTGGGCATCAGCTGGCACAGACTTAGTCACATCACTTTGATTACTCGGTGTCTCAGTCTACTCCTCTGTTAATGTAAGTTCTACACTGACTTTCCACAATGGTCCCATTCTTGGGATCTCAGAGCACTTTCCTTAGCTATCTTGTCTCAGATAGTCAAATCATTACTAAATCAGACACTTTTCATTTTTCTTTTCTCAAAGAGAAGGTGATACTAATTCCTTTGCTCATTAAAGTGTACATGGGGAGCAATCCTGTTGAGTTCAGTGATACTATGAGACATAAAAGCAGCGTGTGAGGTCAGAATCTTCCCACATGAGTTCCGAGTGCAAAAAACAGTGAGCAAAAAAACCTGAATGGATCAAGGATCCCACTCCTGGGAACAATGAAAGGAAGAAATGTAAGTAGCACCTGGAAAATGCTGCTCTCCTCAAGACAAGCTGCCTCCCCTGTAAATATTTGCTAACTCTAATATTAAACAAATAGAAATGTGTGTAGTCTGTGGAATCCTCTTTTGCTTCTTTAGGGAGACACTCTTAGTAAAGCCTGGGCTTTGTTTTTAACAATAATAAAAAAAAGTAACTCTTGTTCCATGAGGAAATCATAATTTCTTCAGCCAAGAACATCTAGTCTGAAGTCTGAGGAGGGCTGGCATATCTCTGTAACGGTGTGTAATAACAGCCCAAACATCTTAACACTCCCAGCCTGGATCCATCCCTGCTGTCAGCAAATGCGTTGGATGCTCTTGCTTGGGCTCCTGGCTGCATGTGCTCCTATATCCGTGTGCTCTAATGGCACCACGCTGAGCCCCAGGTGGGCTGCCAGGTCCCCCAGGGACACAGGTACTGCACAAAGCGGAGTTTTGCCAGGCAGCCTGCCTAAAGCTGAGAGTGCTGTTGCCTGCATACGAAATTCCCTTCCCTCTGCGATAGCAGCATGCACGAGTGCTCCTAAGCCCCATTTGGAGCCATTTATACGCACATACGCCAAATGGTGGGAGAAGGTGACTGTGTGGGCAAATACCATTGCCAAAAAGGCAAATTGCGTCGCTCAGGTAGATGTGGAACCTCTGGCAGCCGGGAAAGGATATAAAAATATAATCACATTAACATCCATCCCTCGGGCTGTCTGGATAAATGAAGAACCAAAGCAAGCAGCAAGCTGAGGAAACGAGCTGGTCATGAAATACCGTGTGCGTGTGTGTCTGTGTGTGCACAAACATAACCACTGGTTTGGAAACTTTCCATTCCTGTTGTCTTTTAATGTGAAGTTATGCTTCAGAGTTAACAAAAGTATCGACTGGAATGGTCTTTTTTAATTACAAAACAGAATTTCTAGACAATGTATTCTATTTCTGAGTTGCAAAGAAAAGTTAGAAATCTTCACTTTGCTTGCTTTTAAGCACATCCTAGATTTAAATGGTTAAACTCTCCCACTTTGTTGATTCGCTGTTTTCAGTATCCATTGGCTGTCCCCAGTAGTTGTGATCTGATATTCTGAGGGAAAATAAGCCTTTTCTAACCAGCTCTATGAATGTGGTCCATGAAGGACATCTGTGACCCCAGCTCCAGTAATATGGCCCATGATATAGTGGGAAGGCAAAGCCGCAACACAACAGTTTGTCAGCTTTAAGAAGAAGGGGTGGAGGGAAATGTTGTGTGTATCCTCTGCCTGAACACTAACATGCAGCAGCTATTGCTGTAGTAAAAGAAGCCATTTTTTACCCGGTTAAATGATCAGCGCACAAGAAAAGCGAAAAACAAGACTTACAAGCCATCTGCATCCCATCCTTCAAGGTGGCCTCATCCACTAAGTGGTCACATTCCTGAGTACTGGGGAAATTTGAGGAGCTAATCGTTTCCTCTGACTCAAAAGCAAAACAGCAAAGCAAAAACAAAACAAAAACCACCCGGCGTGTTTCTGAAGCTCCCTGTTTAAATCTGCTTCTCAGCATTTATAGGATTTTTTTATATTATAAGCTGTTTCTCAGGGTGATTCAGCTTAGGGCATCAGGTAGTGTGAGGCTTGAGGACTTCAACAAATTTGAAGGGAGAGCCTGGAGGAGCTCCACGTTTCCTTGGCTTCCCTCCCAGCTGCCCATTCAGGTTTCCCAGGAGCGCTATGAAATAAGCTTTTTATCTATACATCACCAGTTCATATCCAGTCCTGGAGGTCACGCTTTTACATGAGAAAACATCAGGGAGCTTTGGGAGCTGGCTCTGAGCCAGGGGCTATTCAGTGGCATCTCCAAAATGCTAGCAGATCTCAGGTCATTTTGACATGAAACAGCCGTGTGAAAACCCACCAGTGCTGCTGGCGTTACTGGTTTAAGGATGGCTGAGTGCAGACACTGATTTGCTCTCTTGTTCCTTGGGGCGGGCTACCAGGGTAGGACATTAATGAGGCAACCAAGAGGAGGTGGCACCACTTCGTACGTGTAGGATTTCAGTCTCCAATGGTTTCATTCCAGCACCTTCCCCACAGTAAATGCAGTGGAGATTCTTGTTCACGTTGTAAAGGCAGCATTAAATGGGATGTTTTAAGCTAAGAATATTTTCCCAGCTCCTGGAAAGGGTTAGACACACAGCCCTGAGGTGTGCAAAGTGTGTGTGATTGCCATCAAACTAAGCAGCCTTGTTCAGCTTGTCTTGGATTTCTTTATATGAGACAGGATGATTCATAAAAGGAAGCGCTGAGGCCACACAGGTTGTCAAGTCTCTAGTCTAACCAGGTGTAATGACTGAGGTTTTGCAGGCAAGCTGCAGTTAAGGGGGAAAATAACAGATCATGGGTCAAATCCATCGCTGATGCAACTCCACCATCTTCAGTAAAAGATACCCCGTGTGAATCTGGCCCCATGTTCCTCACTCATAAAATAAAGCAAGATCCCTCCTGCAGCAGAATGAATTGGAAAAGGGAGAAGGAAAAAAAAATGTTTCTTTCTAACCCACATTAAAAATAATCACCTTTTTGTTGCACAATGGGGCAGAGAAAACCAGTCCTACTAGACACCAGAGTACAATTTCCTCAGCATGTAACGGGGGGGGGGAAATTGGCATAACCAAGAGATCTCTTTCATCTCTGCTCAGTTCCAAATGATAGAGGGAAGAGGGGAAAGCCCATCTAGATATCTAGATATCTCTAGATCTATAATCTATATCTGGATATATAGATATAGATAACTATTTATATCTAGATATATAGATCTAGATAACTATCTATATAGTTAGATATATTTGTGCTTCCTAGGTTGATTTTATCACCAGTGTGAGATCTGGAGGTATTCAGGAGGAATTTTGCACAAATACAGAGTGTTTTAGAAAAAAAGGATTATATTCCTTCTGTTGATTAGACCTGTTGTTTAAAAATAGCAAAATATATCTGTTTTAAATGCCTGCTAGATTTTTCACTGCTGCGTGGTGTTTTCTGTCTCAGCTTTTTCTTCCCATTTGGCAGGTCTGTTGTGTACGTGAGCTCTACGGGAATGCAGAGCAGCCACCTGAGGGAGAAAATTGCTAATCACTAAAAATTACTAATCATTCTTTCACACTAAATAAATCCCACTGAGAGCTTTTTAGTTACACAAAGGTGAAATTTTCTTTTTTCCCCTTTTCCCTCTTTCCTCCAGCTAATGATACAGAGGTGCAAAATGCAGGCTATCGCATCCTACTATGCATTAGCTGTGGCATTTTCACGTGATAAGGTCTAGGTCTGAGTCCAAAATAAAAGCACAATAGCCTGAAAATCTTCTAATGCATGCCACTAGCACTTCGCAACCAAAACGGCAGGAAAAGCAATTCAGACAGTCACAGAATAATCTTTCTGCTGTTATTTGTATCCCCTTGCTGAGACTGTGGCCCCCATACACTTGGCCCCTAAAAGAGTTTAGAAGCTAAACAGATGAGGCAGAAGGATGGAAGAAATAATATAATAAATAATAAATAAATTCTTGCAGCTAGGGAACACTGAGACTAAGTGCTTTTCTCAAGGTGACTTGAGGCCTCTCCAGTAGAAGTAGAGACTAGACCCGCATCTTCTGAGTCCCCAAGTCCTAACCAGAGGAGCCTGCTGCCTCCCAGCTACCCTCTCCCAGCACCACTCCCTTGCTCTTAGAAAGGCCTTCTCTGACACATCCTGGGAACGCAGAGCTGTTCTTCCCATTATACTTTGACAAATCCATTCACACCTAGAACTGCTCATTTGTCTTTGCTAACGATGCTCGAAACGTTTCACTGGCTGAAGCTCCTCTTGCGTGTGCATGAGACAGCGGGCAGCAATGGGTGCACGGCAGGTGAGGACCTAGGGTGCTGGTGTATGGCTCTTATCCACAATGGCATCCCACTTCCACAGCCCTGTGCTGTGGCCTCCCTCAGGCGATGTGTCCGCCCAAGTGAGCTATACAGAAATTGTGACAGCTGACAGCGGCGTTTCCTGGGGAGTTTCCAGAGAAATGTGCCTTCCTGTTATAATAACTGGGTAACTGTCTGAAACTGGGGGGCAAGGACTTCACCATAAAAGGAAAAAAACAGTGGCCATCCTGCCTATGTTTAATTCTGCCATTAATACATATTTTTTAAAAAAATAAAAATCAGGCTGTATACCTTTGCTTGCTCCATTCTCCTTGGGACCTCAGAGCGCAGCTAAGCACCTTCTGCTGATGAGAAGGCGGCATGTTTTGTCATTCCTTCAGGCTCTTTGGAAAACATTTCAGGTTTTGGATTTCCTGGCCCATATGGGGCAGCCGGGCTTTCCTCAGGCTCAGCTGCTATGCCACAGCGCTGCAGGTGCCATCTCCCAGCACTGCAGCATTCCTGTTTCCCACTTGAGCAGAAAGAAAATGAAGGTGACAAAATTACCTTGTTTTCAATCCATCATCAACAGCTTTATTGTGACACGGTTACGGGCGCTCCACTGAAGAGGGCCTGTTTAATTTATGTTGACACATTGTGGTTGGATTCTCTGGACCAAATTTAGGCCTGTTGTAAGCAAGCTGATCCCAGGTATATAATACTTGGAATATATTTTTATTTCCCTCCCGTTCTCCTCTGTTTTTTCCTGTGTCTGTGAACACAGCAGACATCATCTAAACTGAACCAAACAGAAGTGCAATATGTTTTTTATCCCTGCTCTAAACTAGTCTGAAACTCACCTTTTTGTGTCAGCTGTGCCCATTCAGGTTGCAAAACACGAGACCCTCTCCAGAGCATTTTTACTACACTCATAAAGAAATAATGGAAAACCAAGAACAGTTCCTAGAGAAAGGATGCCATGAGGTGTGAGCAGTGTCTGGCTACAGGTCCTCTCCTAATCTCTTCCCTGGGCAGAACAAAGTAGGACAGTGCACTTAAAATACATCTATTTTATAACCAGCCTAGAGGCTGCTTTGCTGCAATGATAAGCGGTGACATTAAAATGCTGTCGCTGAGCATTAGGATTAACACCTTGTGGGAAGCACCTGTGAGGAGCTGGCACCGCTTGGCTCTGCGACTGTCCTGGGAGTGCTGCCCACACGGGGACCGTAGGAGCGGGCGCTGCCACTCTAGGTTACTGCAGATTGCCTTGGTTTGTGGTTTCTAAATCACTAAGTATTTTGTCTTGAAATATTTTGTCTCTGGAGAAGACACACTGGAATTTTCTGAAGTGGCATTCCGTAAATTTGATGTGTTGACATACTGATATTTTTAAGCTTGCGTAATTCACTGAATTCCACCCAAGTTCAATACATCAGAAGCATCATTTGTCGGTCAGTTTTAGGCTTCCTCAGAAAGAGTTATTTTTTCCATTGTTCCATTCCTCAGGGGTCCCAATGGGCTCTGACGGAGCCTCCATGGAGCACCCTTTGTGGGAGAGGCCGGTGATGGCTTTCTCAAAAGCAAATGTAAGGACTCTGCTGTAAAGCTGCTGTTTTGTGGTCAAAACATGCCCCCACCATTATCAACCGGCAATAGCTACTGGCAGCTGTAGGAGACCACAGTGTTGCAATGAGGTGGGTTAGTCCTAATTATAAGATGTTTATTCAGTCTAAGTAAAATACACTGCAGTTTACTCATTAGCACCCAAAATGGCACATTTAATTGGAGCAATATATTAATACAAATAGGGGATTACAGCTAAGCAGGGTGCTTAAGTGTCTACAGTTAATTTATAGTTAACTAAGGTGCTCATTTACCCTGGTAAACACAGCAGCTTTGTGAGAGAAGGATTTCATCATGTTTTAGAGAAACAGAGGTGCTGGGTCTTCCCTCATGTTATCTGACTTATTGGCATTGACATGTTTGCAATAGGAAAAGATACCTTTCCTTTGCCCAGGTAACATTAAAATGGCCTTTTTCAACTCGGCTTTTTTCCAGGTGACTATTTAATAACTAAAGCACAGTAAAAATATAGTCTATTTCTCACGTCTTGTATTTGCTGAATCTTTCCTGTGTTCACAATCAGGGTTGATCCTCAACTGCTTTATAAGAGATTTATTACAAGATCATATGTTGGTTTCATAAAACTCACACAGAAGTGAGCAGACAATTTTATGACTGGTGAAGCTTAAAGTGATTAGGAAACAGTCTCAGCTTAACCCAAAACAGTTATTATAATCCAAGATAAAAATGTTTTGTCAGGGATTTGTGCTGATTGAAGAGTTCATGTGTACATTCATCTGCTGACTCCTTGCTCTGTGTTTCACCAAGCTACCTGCAAATCAGGTGAAGAACACCTTGAGCTGGTTGGGCCTTTTAATTGCTCCATTGGAAATGACCGGGGAAGAAGCAGATCAATAGAAAAAGAGGGTGTTGGGCTTGTTAACCCACAGGTGAGGTAACTTTCTGCCTATCAGGATGGTGGAGAGGCTATAAAAGGAGGAAAAGAGATGGAAGTTTTTTTAGTCAGAAGTGAGCACGTGGGAGTAATTTTAGACAAAAAAAAGGACTTAGGTAAGAGTTATTGTATGGGATGCTTTAGTCCATTTGGTTTGCAGTAAAAAAAAAAAGAAAAAAGAAGTTGCTATTTGAATTCTCATCTGTTCCTCCTTTTTTTGACGATGCTTTTACTTCTCTTGGTCTGATGTACATTTCTGAGTGAATCCTGATTTCTGGGGAGCCATGGAGCTTTTTTTTGTGCTTTATCATGTAGGAGGCAATGCTGTTCTGGTGGGATAACCTTGACTGTCTGCTAGATGCCCACCAAGCTCCTCTCTTGCTCCCTCTCCTCAACAGGGCAGGAGGAGAAAAGGAGATGTAAAAAAAGCTCACAGGCTGAGATAAAGACAGGGAGATTGCTTATCAATTAGCATCACTAGCAAAACAGAAAGAATTAATTTTTGGGGAAAATTAATTTAATGTATTTCTAATTTAAAAATAGAGAAAGATAGTGAGAAACAAAAACACCTACCCCACCCCTTCTTCCCAGGATCAACCTTGCTCCTTTGTTCTCAACTCTTTTACCACCTCCCCCCAGTTGGCACAGGGGAATGGGGGGGTTGTGGTCAGTTCATAACACTTCGTCTCTGCCATTTCGTTCTTCAACTTTTCACTTACTCCAGCATGGGGTCCCTCCCATGGGATACAGTCCAGAAACTTCTCCAACATGGGTCCTTTCCCACAGGCTACAGTTCTTCAAGAACTGCTCTAGCATGAGTTGTTTCCACGGGGTGCAGTCACTCCTTCAGGAATAGGCTGCTTCAGCAAGGGTCCCCCACGGGCCACAGTTTCTGCTGGAAAACCTGCTCCTATGTAGGCTCTCCATGGGCTGCAGCTTCCTTCACGGCACATCCACCTGCTGTGGCACGAGGTCCTCCACAGCCTGCAGTGCGGTAACCTGTTTCAATGTCATCCTTCATGAGCTACAGGGCGGCAACCTACTTCACCATGGTCTTCTCCATGGGCTGCCAGGGAATTTCTGCTCCAGTGCTCGGAACACCTCCTTCACCGACCTTGGTGCCTGCAGGTCTTTTCTCTTGCACTTTTTTCTCACCTCTCTCTATCGTGGTTGTTGTGCAGTGTTTGTTACCCCTTCTTAAATGTGTTTTCACAGAGGTGCCACCAGCATCACCGATGGGCTCAGCTTTGGCCAACGTTGGGTCCATTTTGGAGCTGGCCGGAACTGGCTCTGTCCGACATGGGGGCAGCTCCTGGCCTTTTCTCACAGGGGCCACCCCTGCAGCCCACCCCCCGCTACCAAACCCTTGCCACATAAACCCAATACAAGTGTCTTAATTGATACACTTTGCTTTTGTGAATGGGGGGAAAAAATCCTGAAACCATGTACGTATATGTTCTGTATTTCTGCTTGACTATGTTTATCGCGTGCTTTCTGTAAGCTCATTCTATCAGCTGTTTTTTCTTATTAGGTGTTCATACCAACAGGTATTACTATGCAGTGAAATCTTATCATAGTGTTCTGGGCTTTTTATATCACCGGTCACTCTGCCCTAACCCTAGATATATGCGCTGAATAACCACATTGTTCGTTTATAATGTCCTTGGCTTTTCTATAGCCTTGTCCCTATGATATTACTTGTGGACACAGTGGGCTGGATTGAAGACAGTGAAGTTGAAAGTGGTGATGTATGCAGCTATGTAACTGTGAGAAGGAATGTATTGATTCCACATACTTCCTTTTCTAACCTGCTGTAAGGTGTTTCATCATGCAGGACATCATGGAGATCTTATATTTGTTACTTAACATACATTGAAAGGTCTGACTTCTCTTTCTTGCTGGCTTTCTGAATGGAAAAAGCTGTTGTTAACATGTCTTGCGTGTCAGAGATCAGGCTGTTCATGATGGCTTATGAAGCTTTGAACATATATAGTAATAGAGAGGAATGGCAAACTGTTATATTAATGTAGCTGAAGGACAAAAGTGAAACTATTGACCTTGCTAGCTCTGCATTTGGGGCAAATGTTACTGCGGTGAATAGAGTAACTTGAGCTAGTGTTAAACAAAAAATGTTTTTAATTTTGTTTTGCATGTTTTGCTCTGGTATAGATAAATGTTAATGCCTGAGAAGGGCTGGGCAAAATGCTAAAGGTAGTTGCAATTTTGCAAATGTCAGGAATTTTTTTGGTAAAAACTTTACTTTTGGGCAAAGAGGGCTATAATGAAATAGAAGCAAAAATTATTTCCATGGGTTAATAAGTCACTGAAAAAGTCTATTACTCAACTTCCTTTTCTGACATAATACCCTTTTAAATCAACCAACCAAACAAAAAGCCTTTACTATCACTCTTGCCTGGCATGGCATTTGTATTCCCTGAACAGAACCAGCAGGTATCCCATAGGTGATTCCGCACAGCTCTTGGCATCCCTCAGACAAAAGATGCTATGAGTTACACTGGCTGGTTCCTGGGGTATACAAAAGACACTGCAAAAACATATGGCAAGAGATATTAATAAGATTGTGTTGAGAGGTATGTGTGAGCTACAGGGAGAAGCAAAGTGCTCGGATACTTCCCATTCTTTTCACCCAAATGCAATATCAAAATCACTCTTGCAGGGCAGGATATGGGAAGATACAGCTTATCAATGGGCTGTTTCCAGGCTCAGTGATGTTATGTGCCTGCCCAAGGCCCTTATTCCATGGAAGCAGTTCCTGCCCCATAGTTGATTTACATGGTCTTTGCACTGTGTGCAGCATCACGTTTGCTTAGACAGTTGCCACCCCAGCAGGGGATAAAGAAGTTGGGATCAGACGTGCCAACGCAGCACGCTCGGCCGGCCAGCCGTGGGTTTGCGTGGCTTGCATCGCCCAGTGCAGCCCAGAAAAACTGCCCCCTGCCTTTTCCACAGAGCAAAGCCTATGTGCTGGAGCACAGTGCTATTTCCCAAAACCGGGCTGAGTATCTCAAAGCAGGCTCCTTTCACCCCACTGGCGTGCGGGTTCCTCGGGGTGCTGCGGTGCAGGGAGCGTTCTGGGGAAGCCCGTGCCGTGGCCATTAGCGCTGCACCGACAGCAGCCTCTGCAGATAACGAGAAGCCCTTCTGCCTCGCTGCTATTAAACTGCTGCCTTTTCACGAGAGGAATCCTGAATTCTTCCTCAAACCTAAACAAAAAAGTGAGCCTTTTATTCGTTTCATCATTATCTAGGGCTGCCACATTCAAATGATTCTCCAGCAGTCCCTTCATTTCCGAGTGCACACGTCGAGAAGGGATTGGAAGCCTTTTGATTAAGAATAAGAGGTGATGACACTACAACCAGTGCAGGGTTGTCATCATTACCGTGTACCTGCACTTCCACAGAGCTCTCGCTCTGGGTTGCCTCTGATATAAAGCTGCTGTACTCTGTGCCCTAATTGAATGGAACTATTTTATAAACACGCATTCCCTGAATCCCAGAAAAGATCCTTTTAGAGGGGAAGATATAGGGAGGGTGGTGGGGAGGTGGGGAGCTAGATGGGCTCAGTTCCTGGCAGACCAATTTTGTCTGTGAGAGAGGTTTCTTTGTTCCCTGCAAAACTGCTTGTCGTCTACGAGCGGATATCGTGGGTTTTTTTTCCCTACAAGTCAAATGAATGATCTGACCACCCACTTTTAATCCTGTGATTTTTCTGCTTTTGGCCTGGATTACAAGTCACCTATGGCCACCTTTAGTGCGTAGCAGGCTGCAAGTTTACACAAGGCGCCTGAGGGAAAACATCCGTCCTTCTCTGGCCCAGTTTGTCGACTGTTCATGTCTGATAATTTAACTGTCTGACTTGGTCACAATAACGACCTTTTGGTAGCAACACAGGGAAGAAACCTGCCATCTACCCACCAGGATGCTCTCATCTGCCTCATGAGACTGTATTCATGTGTACATCCTAAATCCACACCTCTTATTGTGGGAGCGACACTCTGCAGATGACTTGTTAAGCTGCGTCTCTCTTCAAGCACTCTGTGCTCACACTCTGGAATCTCTACTGGTGATTTACTGTGTTCCGGGTTAACTTTTAAGTGCTGATTTTGACCCATATTCCTGTCCTGGCTATTTCTCCGTTCTCCTGTGGTATAACTGTAGATGTAGTGGGTAGCAGTGTTGTGCCTGAGCCTTGAAGGATGCAGGATCTGTGCTGGGCCAGTGCCTTCTTGGAAACTGGTCCCCCAGTTGCAGTTCAATAGTTAAACTAATCCTCTGCTGCCTGTGTGTTTAAAGGTGAAGGGCTTTTATT
This sequence comes from Burhinus bistriatus, assembly GCA_013397275.1. Lineage (NCBI taxonomy): Eukaryota > Metazoa > Chordata > Aves > Charadriiformes > Burhinidae > Burhinus > Burhinus bistriatus. The sequence continues at coordinate 778,222 of VYXH01006729.1, read as the reverse complement.
GTTAAACAAGCTTTCACTGGAGCCTACGTTTTAGTAAAAATACTCTAAAACTGCTATATGACATTGTATTAATAGACAACAAAAATTACAGCCAATTCTTGGTACTATTTCAATAGCTATGTATGAAATTTACTGCATAAGGGATGTTGAGTTAAAAGTGGTCAGAGGAGTTACTTTTATCTTGGCTTACAGATAGCATTACATTTACACCTGAACACAGGGTGAATTATCATCCAGAGGAGTTGAGAAGGAATCTCTTTTCTCCAGGAATGGCAATTATATTTGATTAGGTACATGGGAGCTTTTTCCTCTCCTGGCCAAGGAGCTGAGGGCAGTGCTTTGAAGGCACCCAGCCTCATGATCAAGGTGTAAAGCATAATGACAAATGTGAAGTTCCTGCAGGGTCAGAGTCAGCTACAATAGTTCAGGGGAGAGGGCATCGGACTGGGACTTAAGAGGCTTGACTTGACTGCCCTGTTCTTCCACTGGGCTGCAGGACAAATCGCTTCCTTTCTGTGCCACAGTTTCCTTATCTGTGAAATGGTGGTAATGAGCCTTTCTTCTTCATTTCTCTTTGTAATCGCTCCAAGAGCTGCAGGTAAAACACGCTACACAAGCACTTGGTATTACTGTGTTTGATTTGTGGGATTTTTCTGTGTGATATCCTAACGCAAGGAGTTGTTTCAGATTTGCACGCATAAGCTCAAGGACCGTGGTGTTTATCATCCTGCTGTTAACAGCTCTTCCCTGAAATCGTTTGGATGTACAGGCAGTACTCTGGTTTTGTTTTTCTTAGGATATCTGCAGCCCGCAATCTTAGCGCGACAGGATTTGCTAGTCAAGCATAGCCTTCAAACAAAAGCACCCAGAGGATGTGCCTTTTTAGATGCTCTCCTCAGCACAACGAAACCCCTGTCCCTTTGCCTCTGGTCTCTGCTGGTCCCCTGTTGCGAGGCCTCCATGCCTGTGGTCATCAACAGTTTGCCAACATGATGATGAGAGGGAGGAGGGGGGTGGGGGTGGGAAAAAACGCCTTTGACATGTGTAGTAACTTAAGCCTCATTCCAAATGTGTTTGCTTAAGCATTGCTAAGGGTTCCCTCCTTCCCGTCCTGGTCATTTCTCCCCTCAACCTGTCTTTGTTTTAAGATGGGAGGAGGCTGCTGGAGGGGTGCAGGGGGGCGGTTCTGTGGCGGTGCCTGCTGTGATCTGGGCACTCTTTGTTTGACAACGTGTGCAGAGTCCTGGTCACCTTCTCCGCTTGCTAATGAAATACATTGGGATGAAGAGTCCTAATTGTGAGGTGATACCCCACTGAGTGTCAGAGCAGGCGGGGTGTGCATGATGCTCTTTAGTTTGGGTCATTGGAAGTGATAGATGCAGGAGGATGGTAGATTAGTTCCTGCTGAAACCTGAGAAGCTGCCTGTGTTGGTGAATGTCACCCCGTGCTCAGCAAATGCATTCAGATGAAATTGCTGAAATCTCGGGTTTCAGGCCTAAGTGACCACTACAGGCACTAGTAGTTCCTGCCTGTGGAATAAACATTTGCTGAACACACTTCAGCATAATCACACTTTGTGCAGCAAGCAATCGCTCACCACCCTCTGCCTCTTCTCGCTGTTGTGACAATTCAAATGCTACCCAGACCACAATCATGTCAATGTCTCCTAGAAGTGTTTTACTAATAAATTGCTTAACTTCTCTTCTCCTGACCAGAAGTCAGGTGCAATATTTGCTTGTTGAACATATTTGAGTCTACTGTGCTGTTTTTCTCCTATCTGTTCCCTGGAGCACAAATGGGAGATGCAGGACGTGCAGCCTTTCCACTAGCATAATATGCAGAAAGAGCTTGGTGACCTGAAATATAAAGTGACTTGTCCAAGGCCATAGATTTCCTCCTCTTCTCCACCTCTCCAGCTTATCTGCTGAACACCGTTAGCATTTTGGGGTAGGAGCTGTACAATGCAGATTGTTCATCCAGTGCTGTGGGATGAGTGAGCTCTCACTCTAATACAACAAGGAGGTTTCTTTAGTGGTAAATCGATTTTTCAGGAGGTCCAATGGATGTACCTTTTCTTGACAGAAAACATCACTTGCAGAGTGAGAACCAGAGCCAAGTCTCTTGATTCCTGGCCCAGTATGTCATCTGCAATGGGATCTTGTTCTGAGGTTGGAGCTCCATGATGCTACTCTACATTTATGCTCACTCTAAGAGATGAAAGGGTCTACTTTGTTAAAAGGAAACTGTACCTGTAAAACCTTTATAACAAAGTGTGGACAATGGACAATATTATGACTTCACCATTTTTTGTAATCTTCATGATCTTGAAGTGCTTCTCTTGCATTTCATCAGGCCTTTCTGCAGTATTTAACTCTGGAATCAAATTTCTCCTCCTGTTCTCAAAATTTATAGAGCCAACCATGAAATTAGGGACGTGTCAACTGGAAATAAGGAAGCATTTGACTTTGACACTAAAATTAATTAAACTGTTATTACATTGATCTCTACAGCATCTGTTCTGCTTGTATGCAGAAATGCTAGTGTGCGCTACGGGGCCATTTCATACTGGTGGAATTGGATGCTGTGATCAGCCATATGCTGATAAAATTATTCTTTTGTCAGCATGTCTGCCTGGAATTGCTTCAGGAGCTGGAAACATTCAAAGCAACAATGCTCAGTGCTGAGTGCTTAAGATTGCTGATGTGAAAGGGACTTTGGGTCTAGTTCCATGCTCCACATACACTTCATACCTCATGTACAGGTTGGCAAGCATGTTCCTGTGTAAGCGTCCAAAAATGGGCTTTTAGAGCACTTGAGTTTTGAGACCAAACTTTTTTTATTCAGTGGGGTATCACTTGTTTGCAAAGCTCGACCCAACTCTGGGCCGGTTGAATCCAGTAGTTCTGCTGCCACTTTGGGGCAGACCCCAGAGAAGTCAGGGTAGAAGAAAGCTGACATAAAAACCCTGCTAACTGAGTGTGTCAGGTGGAAGGTATAGGTAAACAGGTTTGTTTGTTGGCTGGTCCTTGGTGATGTGTTTGTGTTATGCTTCTGCGGCTTATAGATAGATCAGTCACAGGCACCAAATTCCATCAGAATATAAAAGGCTTGTGTGGCAAATGGCAGAGCTGCATTCACGCTTTGCCTTCCTCTATGGTTTGCATCCAGAATTTTCAATGAGTCCCTATTTCACTGTGCAGGAAGAATGTGAGATTTGTCAGGTGCTGGGAGGGGAACTGGAAAGAAGAAAAAAGAATCGGCCCTTGTAGTGGTTTGTGGAGTAATGATAGAGAAACTGTCTCAATCCTGAGTTTATCTGTATTCCTCCCAGTGTGGTCAGCATTGCGCATGGAGCCCTGCAGAGATTTTAAAAAAAAATAAATAAATTATGATGATGACACAGGCCAAATCCACCCATGGCTAAAGATATCCTGATGATGAGCAGAGCCTCATCTGATAGTCTGGTTACTGTCCATATCTGTAATTAGTCCCTAAATATGCACCTGAAACACAGCTGCTACAAGCTTTTTTTAGAGAAAGTGGCCATTTAAAAATGGGTATTGTGTTGGAGAATTTTCTTTTTGTAGTTTCTGTTTATGGTTGAAAGCAATTCTCTTCAAGCCTTGAAAAGGATGTGATTATTTGCTTTTACAATTAAAGCCATAAAAGCGGCGAGCTATTGTTGCGTACTCCTTGAAAACATGCTATCGCTTTTGATGGCTGTGATATTATTAATCAGTTAATTATCATCACTGGATTAAAATAAAAATGCCCAAGTAAACACAGACGCCTTCTCTTTCAAGAATTCATCTGAACGCTTCCGAGTTTGCGTGTGTGCTACCGAGGACTTGTTAGGGCTGTGCTGTCCCTCTACGCGCAACGGCCGCGCTCTCCCACGCGAGGTGCACGGGCACAACCTGCAGCTGGGGAAGCGTGCGAGCCCCTGAAAGGTTGGTGCTTTGTAACAACTCCATCACATGTCACCACAAGGCATTTGTCTGTCACCAACGGCCAGCTAAGTGATTAGCTGACACAGCGACTCACTGTGTGGGTCACTGGCAAAACAGACAGGTTCAAAAATTTAAGACATTTGTTCCAACTCCTTCTGACTGTCTTGCTACTTTCGTTCAGCTACCGGCTCAGCTGTCTTGTGCAGGCAAAATAACACATGTTGGCACAAGCTGTTTAAAAATAGCCAGTCAGCCCATAGTGGACATAAATACTGAATTTTGTTTGGAGGGGAATTTTTTTTTGGCCTTGCTAGGGCTGTGTTTGCTGCCTCTGGTAGAGTGGAAAGGAAAGGCAGCCCCATCTTCCATGCCAAGCGCTGCGTGTGTCCACACTTGTGCCAGTGCTACCTGATAACTATTTTAAGTTTCTTAACTCTGGCCTCAATTTTTGTGTCCTGTTTTCACAGTTGTATTCAAATCCAGATCAGCCCATGAAGCTGGTTTTAAGAGACAGATATAGCTTTTCTGTCTCCAGAAGTGCAGCTGTCTGAATCCGCACTGAAATGGGAAATTTGTTTTCATCAAGCTGTGTTTCAGACTTGTCCCTCCCACCTCCTTTACTCAAGCAGGATTTGCATGAAATAAAGCCAAGGGATAGTTTGATGGTTTAAAAAAATAAAAAATTAGTGTTAGTGTCCTAGCTCTGGAGATAAAAAGTAAATGAGTGTTAGGATTGTGACCTATAACAACCCATAAAACCCAATGCCCAAAGACAGTAATAGGCAAGTCCCAAAGATCTATGGTGGAGCTGATGGTTTAAGAAACGGACAGCCCATTCATGTTACAACAAAAGGAAAATGCTGATCCGCTTTCCTTAATTTAAGCTGCATTTGGCACTGAGTTAAGAGGGTTAAAAGTTGCTTTCCATTTAATTTTTTTGAGAATTACCCTAATGATATGCTACATCAAAGTTTCATAAGGGCCTGGATTCTTGAATTGCCTCCTCTGCACTCACGCATGTGATTCTCTCTTGAAGTGGTAATGGCTGGTGATGAAAGCTAAGGGATGGGCGCAAGGTGATCCTGCTGGCCAAAAAAGTTGCATAGATGGGAGAAGCTAAAGAGCAGTTTTCGTGAAATATAAAAGAGGCAAGTGTGATTGAAAGTTGGGGGATATATTTAGATAGAACAGGATCATGTCCTGTGTCTAGTTTCCATGGTGTCAAAGTCTTAGCAAAATCCTCATATCATAAAAATAAAAGGAGACAGAAATGTACTCTCTTAAATTTTGATTATGTGTCAGAGGGGCAGTAGGATTTGAAGATCTCGTCAACAGACAAAACAGAAGTATTATTCTTTTGTAGGATTCAGCACACAAAATATACCACTCAGTTGACCACAAATACAAATTCTGAGAGATACAAGCCAAAGAACATTTGGTACTGTGTGTGTAAAGGACTTTACGTAACTTACACTGGGCTTAAAGCACCCAAAAAAAGGCCCACGTTCTCCTAATATTAAAGGTTTGACTTGAGGCTGAGAGAGCATAGCTATTCACACTCTGAAAACAAAATGTTCTGCTGTGTCAGTTGTCTGGAAAAAATATGCAGCATCCCAGAGAGGCATGGTGGAGGGAAATAAATCCACCACTCCTCCATCCATCCCTCTGGACCTCAATTTAACACCCCTTTTTCACAAATCTTAGTGAATATATGCCTGTATTTCAGTGTACCTATCTTTTTTTTCTTCCCACAAAAAATGGGAAAACCATGAAACTCGTGAATACTTTCTTTCCCCCCCTTTTTTTTTTAAAGCCTGAAGAGGGCAAAATTTATCAGAGGACACAGCACTACTTACTTCCATGTGTTTGGTAAGCACGGTTGAAAGCCAAGACGGCCTTTTTCTGATGAAGCTTAGGGATGCTCCACTGCAGTATTTTAGCAGTCTTGCCTTCACGACTGAGACTCCTTGAAGTTACACAAGTCTATGGACGCCAGCAACTCTGCAATAACGAGCCATGGCTCTGCACTCGGGCTAATTACTGCTGAAGTCAAAGGGAGCCGGATTACTTCCTGCCAGAAAGTGCTCGAGCTGCAGCAGGATGAATTCTGCGTGCAGAACCATTTGCGTGAGTTTTACTGTTTTCCACCCTGAATGCCGAAATTGAGGCAGAGCAGAAATTCAGCGATTTGCCAGAGGCTGAACAGAGAGGCACAGACTACAAGGGGAAGGAGGTGGGGCTGGTGACTCCCAAGATGTATTCATCAATTGGCAGATTGCTCTGTCCTACCAGCATGCGCTGCAAGGAAAATTAACTACCTAAATGAGATGATTTTGAAAGGACTTTTTTTAGCATCTCACTCAGCTGGGTTTTTGGTAGAGGAAAATATGGGATGTTAGCCAAAAACTATGTATTCCTGTAATGGCCAAATGTTATTCAAGCATCAGTACTAGTAGGAGCAGGATTTGGCCCTGCATGTTTGGTCCTGTGCTCTTCTCTCTGCTCTATACTACTCGATGCTGCATGAGGGGTTATTCCCCACTGTTCAGAAAACAGGAGAGGCATATTCACACGAGAAGCTCTAAAACTCATTGAATTCATTGTTAATTAGGAAGGGGTAGAGGAGAGAGCCCTGTGTCTAACTCTCTTGGAGAATTCTTGCAAGATAAAGTCCAGCCTCAAGTATATTTTAATTTTTACTGCCAAGTTAAACCCTTGCACAAAAAAAAATAATCTTACAATGGAAATGCTGACAGGTCCTTAACTATAGTAGCAGTAGCAGTCTCTGCCATAATAAAGATATTGCATGTTATCAATAATCCTCTTTTTGCCTGAATCCCTGTCTTTCTAAAGAGAAAGGGCTTACTGACTGGGCAAATCTATTTATAAATTTTGTCTTGGCACAAGAAGAACGTATCGTCAATGCAGTGGAGATCTGGGGAGGCAGCTGGTCTGACTGCACGCAAGCAGCAAGCCGAGTGTCAAAGCAGGGCACTTAAATTTTCTCTCATTCCTCTAACAGAGGGAATGGGGGGAATTAGGAAGGAAAAAAAAAAAAGCTTTCCTTTGAACAAGGCAGGGTCAGAGGAGTTACAAAAGATTGAGTAAACTGTCACACTTGGCTCACTGAAGAGCTTTGAAGGGCTTTCACGTAGTACTCACCATTAGATGGAGTCATCTGAACTGGGAACCAGGGCGTGCGTGTATTTATACCATACAGAGGCACACGCACCACGACAGCCCTAGCTGATAAGGATAGCTCTTCCTGGGGTTTGGTGATACTTTGCTTTGAATGGAACGATGGTGGGGTAAAGCTGGAAGGAAAAGAGATAAGATCTCAAGGAGAACACTCACTTTTTCCCCCCCCTCCATGTCATTTTAAAAAGGATGTTTTTCTTTGAATATGCTGTGATGGATTTCACATCTGTTCGCTTCTAAGCAAAGTCTTACAGAGAAGATGTTGGATTTATTTCATCAACAGCATAAACTGGCAAACAGTTGAAGTCCTGTCATTTACTATCATTTCACATTAGTGGTATTCCAGTAGAAATTGGACTTTTTCATTGCAAATGGTAAGGAATAGAGATGATAATGCTCCTTAATGTTCTTGTACACCTGCAGCTGAGCATTACCAAATAATTGCCATGTTTCCCCAGGTCCTTGGCCTATTTCTAACCAGTGTGATAGAGAATAAAGACACCTAGATATTTATTAAGTGACCGCGTTCCTGGGCGCACCAGGGCTTTGTGAATTCTTTCTTTCTCCTTTCTGTAGTTACTGTTCACAATTCATTGTATGCATGGCCTCAGTACTGCGTATGTACAAACACTGAGCTGCTGTGTGCTATGAGTTACCAACTTAACTCTGCCTGCAGGCTTGCATTGCAATTCTTCACAACCCTTTCTGTAGGTAGCCTCCTGGAAACACTGAGCAGTGGATAAGAGAAACATTTCACTCTTATTGATGGGGTTGACAAAGTGATGTGGTAATGGAGGGTGTGTAGGACAAAAAAAAGGGTGCGCTGAGATGGTGTGTAGTCTGAGCGATACAGCTCTGGTAATGGTAAGATGGGTGTTTGGGTGGAGGTGAGGATGTGTGCTCTTAGCTTTGCTTCTCACTTTCTGGCAGCTGTGTTGCTTTGCAAATCCCACAAGTGCTTCACAACAAACTACTTTATGTATTAGTATACCTTGGGCAGGATTTTTTTTTTTTTTTAAGAGCTCACTGTTCTCCTAGCAATGTTTGATTTCAGGCCAGGGATGAATGGTTTTGAAAAATCCCACTCTGAACGTATATGGCTGTTCTCTATTACATGGATGTCAAACTTTCCTTTTCTTATACCCAAAGGCTAAAGTTTACTCAAAGCAGAACAGCAAGAATCACATTGCTCTCATCAAAATACCTTACAACGTGCAACCAATAAGTAGGTCACTTATCTGAATGGGATACTGTATAAGTGGCGTGTTTGCCACAAGAGACTTATGAGCGAGTCCCCTATGGTGTATATATAATAGTCTGTCGGTCTGATCCAATTCCCACAGATGTTTAAACTAGACCTTGGTTTAAATGGAGATGGATCAAGGGGTATGCATCATGTATGAACTATGGATGTGTCTTTTTCCACAAGGGCTTACTGAAGTAACTGGGGATGTCACAGAAGGCCAAAATTGATTGTATAAGTTCACTTTCAATCTTCACAAGCCATTTGAATGATCCAGACATATTTCTCCAGAAAATGCAGGGTATGCAGGGGAGGAGAATAATGCATGTGGCAGCGTTAGCTTGGGACATCGATGTTCAAATCTTACAGGTGACCTGATTGTGACCCTTTTAGCAACTAAGGAGACATGAGTGTTTCTTTTACATTTCTGTCTTCTTTCTCAGCTGGCTTTGGCAGAGCAGCTCAAAGTTATGGGGAAGATTATAAAGACAAAATTCCCAATTAAAGCAAAGAAATACTGAAAATCTTGCTGGAGAGGCTGTAATTTAGGCAATTGTCTGCTGACTGTTTTTGCTAACAGAGCGCATTACATCCAGCAGCCCTAGCTTGGGAAAGGAGTCACAATCCAGGGCCTGGGAGCTGTTAAGCTTCTCTTCCAGTGCTGTGTGTTTCAGCAGCGCTAGAGCAAATCTCCCTCCCTCTGCAGTGAAATTCCACCTAGGGAAGAGCATGACCCAACGTGTTTAAGTTTAAACTTTGACATGGCTTACGTGAAGGATAACCTTTGACTGCTAGGACCCAGGAAAGCGCTCACAACAGGAGTTGTCCAGCTGAAATCCCAGCGCCAAGTTTGCTTCCCTCTGAGTTTTGAAGACTGTGACTATAATTAGGAGGTGCCTTTGATGGATTCCACCAACACCTCTTCTCCCAGAGGACAGAAGTCAGGCTTGTGGCTAGTGGGAGATGAACTGTGAAAGCAGAGACTCCAACTGTATTGCGTTGGAAAGCCATAAAGAAGGGGACAGTGTCATCATTAATTTAAAACTATTTACAGTGCTGATAACATGACACAGAGAAAGAATTGGCACTGAGAAAGGATTGTTCAGCGGGGACAAGTTGGTTCTTCTGCAGTTCTCATTACAGGAATTGCCTTGGTCTGGAGAACTGTTATTCGACAGTAAAGTACAATCTTTTCAAGTGATTCAAAGACCCAAACACCAGAAAAACCAGCCCTCTTTGCCCTTTGTATAATTGCATATGTTCAAAGTCTGGTCGGTCAATCAAGGGTAGAAGAGTTGAGCACTGAACAGAGCTGAACAAGACCACACTGCCTGGCTGTGCACTCTCTGTAACTATCCTTTTATTTTAAGGGACAGGTGATGCATGTGGATTTATTCCCCTTTTAACCAGGCATATTGGCTATCCAGAGTTATCTGATTTCGACCAACGTAAATAGGAAGAAAAATTATGTACCTTATTAGATGCTCTGTATATACCTTCCTGACTGGGTCCTTGCTCCTCACCTTGTTGTGGCTCTCCCTACTAGCAACACAGGTTTCATAGAGGTCTACCTTTTGCCCTTGGTCTTTGCACAAAATTTCAGTGCTGAAAAATGTGCTTAAACCAACTCTTCTGGTTAAGGTGTAAAATTAATTGTGATATTCTTTCTCTTGCCTGGACTAAGATACTTCACTTCAAGGAGCACCCTTTAAATCTGTGTATAGGAACCCCGGGTGCCATCACCACAAACACTGTGTTTGTGGTATGTTACAGAGCAGGAATGGGTGACCGGGACCTTCATTAGATAGCAGATTTCCACATTAAAATGAACATTAGCAATTTCAGCCTCAAAAACACCTCTTCTGAAAACAGTTAAAAGGCACTGAGGGCAATAAAATATTAATCATTGGCAGTTTTAAGAAGTAAAAGCATTTCCCAAGAGGCATCTTGTGGTGCTACAGCCTTGGCTTATGCACAGTTTCCTACCTCTCACTTCCTTCCTCATTAGGTTGGCATTGGGATAAAAGAGCAGAATGGGTCAGGAGGTCCCGTTCCAAGTAATTAGAGAGTTGCTTCTTTTATCTAAGTGTACCTTGTTAAAGTATATCAGTGTCAGCTAGGTTAATTGGAACTTTAATACATAATTGATGCTAATTTATGGCCCTTTTTGTTCCAGGATGCTCATGCGGACCCCAAAGTCAGGATACAGTTTTCTTGTTATTAATTATATACTGAAAACCAATATCCCGTTGGGAGGAGACCCACAACTTATTACAGTTGCGTAGCTTTTCTGCCCCTAAACCCCTTGGTTCACTAGTGTTTCATGTTTTTTTAAAAAAGCTCCTACTTAGCCTTAGCATAAAATAAATGTAAATGTTTATTTCTGCTTTCACCAGTCAAGTTACTGAGCTCGATGGAAATGTTCCTCAACTGTGCTGCTGTGAGAAGGGTAGGACTCCACCTCTGACACTATTGCTCCTACAAAATGCTTTTCCTCCCCAAATTGACAAAAAAATCCACGAAGAGGGAAGTAAACGCTATCACTGCCTTTTAATGAATCTAAAGGGTGAAGTCAGGGCTGTGCATTGCTCTTCCAGGTGGATACTACTGAGAAGACAAATGAGGGCTGAGTACTGTGCACCTTTGAGGCACGTTGTTTTCACGGAGGCTTGGACTGCCCTGGGGGGTTGCAGCTTTCCCCGGAACAGGAGTATTTAGCATAGTTGGAGAACTGAGATTCTCATGGTGACATTTCATCCAAGACACCCAGGAGCTGGCATGCCACGGTGACCAGAAAGGGCAGCAGAGGAGGTATGGGTCGGTCTGCAGTTCCCACGTAAGATAGATGGGGAGCTACTTAAGAAAAATCAGGGGATGTAGGGCATGGACAATTCACTCATTTTCCTTATGGTCTGCACATCTCAGATTCAATGTTTATAGGCTTTCAGTGCTTGTGCAGGCGAAATGTGAGGAATGCTCTTTCCTCTTGTCAGTTTAGCTGAGATTTTAGTCAAATTTTTTCTCAAAAGGGTTCTTCTAGCACCTAAGTGTAGCAGGGGTTGCACAGATAATATGGTGTTACCAGATGCCTCTGCTTGGCATTATTTTTAGATATGTCTATTTCTGGGCTTAATGATGGTCCTACAAGTATGCTGGAAGTTCACCTGCTCCTGTACATTGCCAGATATTTGAACTGGTTAGATCGGATATGTGTACAACTGGTTCCTCCTTCAATTTGCTGCTCAGTTCATTTTGTTCTCTGGAACCCAGATGTGGCATAACATGGTAACATACCTGTAGTGGGTTGTGCTGGAACATGACACAACATGTGTCAAGTTTCTTTTGAACCTTTCTGAGATCAGGTATCAGTCAAAAGGAGGTCATTTTAATTATCAATGATTAGTTAATTAGATGATTGTTGGACAGAAGAATCCAAAGATTATATAGCGTTCTTGGTCAGTATCTGTAACATAGAAGAAAAATTAAGATTTTTAAGTTGAATGAATGGAAAGAGCGGTGCTCAAAATTTCAGCTACTCATGTGACATTTGTGTAGCAGTTCAGAGGATTGCAAGTGATGAGGTGAAGTAGCATCCCTCAGTGCAACCTCACGAACAGTGGCAAATAATTAGGGTTCACACTACATTTTAGAAATTACTTCTTGATTTAAATATATTCCTACACCTTCTTGGTTTTGGTTTCTAGGTGTCCAAACTGAACTATTTTTATTCATACTGCTATTTAGGGATGTGAGTGCTGCACAAAGCTGGTCTGCGCCAGCACTGCTTGCCCAGTTATCCCACGTGGATTCTCCTGCTGATGCTGCCGGATGGTTTGGCTGGAGACCTGTAGGACAGAGTGATGCTGCACAAATTGAAGGCAGGCCTGATCACAGAAGGCAAGGCACAAACACTGGGATGGGGATGTTTTGGCAGCAGAAAAATCCTTTTGGTCAGATCTGGTGGTTTTAATGATGCCGAGTGTGTTCTGCAGCTCTGTATATGTCGGAGGCCTGAAGGCACTAATGGCTTTTGCTGGCTCTGAGCAGGCCAGTGCCCCCATTTCAGCCCAATAGTGCATACACGACTCAAGTGCTCATGCGCCCAATATTGTACACAACCTAAAGCGTGGCTAAACTGATATAAGATCAGTGCCTTTGACAGGAGAGCCTTTTGGAGACCAGTTTACCCAGGGGGGAGCTGAGGGTGTGTTAAGGCTTTGCTTTCTTTAGTTTTTCAGCTGATACAGCATTTGCTTTTGCATCATGTGAAACATTACTGTTAAACGAAGGTCCACCACTGCCCCAGGTGTGGTGCAGGTCATGGTGAGAGGGAGCGTGGGGAAGGCCTGGAGGTCCATCCCTGGCTTCCATCAGGAACAGAGAAATATAGAGGTACCAGTGAGCTCCAGCTGCTGCAAAGCGATGAGGGGTTTGGGCCTTTCAGTAACAAAACTGCATTTGTGAGTGCCCACTCAACAGAAATTGTGTTGGCAACGGTGGCAAAAAGGAAAGAGGGTCTGGCAAGTTGATTAGGCTCGTTGTTGCCTGGATGGCTCGATCAGCCAGTGTTTGATACATTGATCTCTGTGTGACTATAACCACTTGAACTAGCTTCCTTGCGCTCGATGCTTTTTTGGGTGCCAGGCTATACGAGGTAAATCTCTTTACAAAGTTTGGGGAGCTCTAGGTACGATAACATCTCGAGCAGTTCTGATAACTGACATGATGTTGTACTGTACCTTGCTATATAGTGTTTCACATGTGGCACAGACTGGGTGCTCTTGGCAAATAAAGGTGCAGCTCAGTATTCGGGGAGGGGG
>VYXH01006729.1:729764-764981 GCA_013397275.1 Burhinus bistriatus | reverse complement strand
GGGGGGGGGGCACGTTATTTAAGGAATAATACAAATATCTAGAAGCATACTTTCCAAGAAGGGTGAGACTGAGACAAATACTACTAAAAATTGAAGCAATCTTGAGGCGATAGGGATTGCATGAAAATCTCCCTTGTTTTTTTTCTCTCCTTATTCTTTCCTGTCTGAGGATTTCATGAGAGAGTACTGAGTGGAATCGATTAACCTCACAGAAACTCCAGCAAGACTTAATATTCTCAAAGGAAGGTCACCAGGTTTCAGCTTGTGCCAGCACTCAGTGTCCTGAGGTATTGAAGGCTGGGGAGCTGGAAGTGAACCTTGGTCTCCAGCAAAGGAACTAGCGAAATCTGCCAAGCGATTTGAATAGAAATTGATGTGGCGGTAATTTTTTTTTTTTTTGGAAGTTGCTCCTGTTTTCAGGACCGTGCTCACCTCAGAAAGGAAGCTGGGGAATAACGTGTCACACGGCGGATTGTTACTGCTTTGGTGGCACAAAATAAACAGAAATGGGGAAGGCAGCGAGTGCATTAGGGCAGGGGAAATAAAGAAGCATTTCTAACCTCTTGCAGCAATAGGCAGCAGGGCACATAATGAGCTCTGCTGCACTAGTGTGAACTAAGGGAGATTTTTCTTTGCCCACCTCCCTCCTGATGCCGCATCTACCCATGCCCTGTGGAGAGCAGTCAGCCAGGGTTAGCAGCAGATAACCCTGTCTTATTAAGTACAGGGCCTGATTTTAGGGGGTTTTTTATTGGATTTGATTGGAGGATTTTATTCTTCCTAAGGGGTGGCTGAGAAACCTGCAGGCCATCAACTTGGATGGAGTTGGCTGGGTTTTTTTCGAAGCTCGGCCAGAAACCATCCCTTATCTCCATTGTAGCTGCAGCAAGGTTCCTCAGGTGAGGAGCCAGTGCTGGAGTAAATAGCCCTTAAGAAAAACAAAGCCCCTGTTTTCCTGTAAATGTCTGCAATAATTAAAAATAAGAGAATCGTGAGTTGTCTGGCATACCCACAGCTTTGCATCTACACAGGCACGGGCTTGGTGTGACAGACAGGCTGGTGGTGGGAATTTCCTTCCTCTCAGACATTTCTGAGCTCTTGCTGAGACTGTCTGCTTGTCCCTACTGCATTCTGCACTGTATGTCCTGCTTTGAATTAAAAGTATAATGATGATGAGAATACTATTGACTCATGAGTCTCTTTAAGACAAAGAACACGCAAAAAGTACCTCAAGGTTGCCTGTTTCTCACCAACCCCCCAAAGAAGCCCAAGGATTTTTATTTTTATTTTCTTTAGGAAGAGAATGTAGAAAACAGGGGGGTTCACTTATTAATAAACAGTTGACTCCAGCAGTGACTGAACAAAACTGGCTAATCAGAGCTCCCTCAGGAGGGCTGGCAAAATTGGGAAGGGCACCACTGCTCTTACCAGGAGAGTAGCTCCTTCTATAGCTCCATCACCCACTAGAAACACTTAACAAAATGAGAACCACTCTCCTGCCTGGTCCTCAGCCCCGGGAGCAGCACTTCCCAACCGTCGCTCTGCCTATGGAAGTCCTTTCTGGCTGTTATACATGTTTTGATTTTTTTTTTTTACCTCAGGGACATTTAAATTATGAGGCTGTGCTTGCCACACATAGCGGGTGCTGCTCCCTGGGGTTTTTAGCTGCTTGGTTTTTAAATCATGCTGCTGTTGCAAAACAATTAGGTCTTTTGTGTGTGTGTGTTGTTTTCCTGGTCACAAGAGTCCAGTGGATGTTTCTGCTTGAACTGTTCTGCTTACCTGTTGCAATGTATTTGCACTAACAGGCACTGATTGCACTGACGATGCTACAGGCAGCCGAAACTGCCTTGTGCTTTAGTGTGTGTCGTCGTTGGGGTAATGTGCAACTCGGCAGACGCTGGCTTCGGAACTCTAAGATATTCAGGTGTTATACATCACCCCTTCAAAGCTGTTCGGATTAAATCAGTAGAGATGTACTTTATTTCAGACTCCCGTGTTTCTGTTGTATGTGTCGCATAGCAGCACGTGTTGCATAGCAGCGTTTTTAAAATCTTAGCCTTCAAAAAGAGATGAATGGGATTGGGGTTTCATTAGGTCTATGTTGATAAGCTTAGGCTGTAAGTATTTTCTAACACGTATGACTATGTTTGGCTCTGAAATAAAATATATCTTGAAGACATTCCCAGGAAAGCCCTAGTGAAACGCTGTATAAGCCTCACGGCTCCTCGAGGTGTGCCCAGCTCCCCAGAGAGTTTGTAGCTGCTGTATTGCAAACCCAAAGTTAAGGACCAGATTTACATTTCACAAATGTCCCTGCAAATACACCGTGTATTCTGTGTACCTCCTTACTGTAAGAGGAAAGAGAGCGGTTTGGGTGGCATTGGCTCCACCGGAGGCCGTGCCGAGCTCTGAGCCTGGAGCGCCCTTTAGCGGGCAGAGGTGCGTAGTGCGCGGCACCGCGTGGTTTGGCTCCTGGTGACCCCACAGCCACAGCAGCTTGGAGACTATGAAAGGCCGTTGTCCAACCCATTTCCCTACCAGTGTAGAACTGTTGACTTAGATCCCGTTTGTCAGCAGTGTTGACACGGATCTTAACATCTCTCCCGACTTCCACCTGGTAACCAAAAGGCCACCCTTTTCCTTTGTTTGCAATAATATGCTGAGCAAAAAGCTGGACTCCTTTCTTGGTTGCAAGTCTGGACTTGAATTCCCCAGCTGAGCGGGTTCTCCTGCTTAATTTGGAAAGCAAGCGCCTCTTTAATGCTAAGCTTATAGAGCTGGGGCTGCTGTGATGTGAAACAGCTCTTTCCTTCCTCGGTCAAGTGGGTTACAAAAACAAATGTGCTCTGCTGCTGTGTGCCTCCAGCCCAGGATAATGGAAGACCTCAAGACCCAGGTATTTATCTGTTGGGAGTAAAAGAGGCCACCCGAGGACGTGATGGGTGGAAGGGAAGGAATTGTCTCCTCTCTCCACTGGGTGTGAATTACCCTGTCACTACAAGGACACACCGTGGGCCTCTTACATCTCAAGTGCTGAGCATGTGACTTGCTTGTTTCACCTTTCCTCACTTACAGCAGTGGCTGCATCTCGGGCATTTGGAGCGCTGTATCATAGAGTCTTTCCCTCCCCTTGACCCCATCGGCAGACTGTGCTGACTTCTCTGGAAAAGTAGGACAGGACGTAGGACAGCGATGTCAACGATGAGTCCTTGGAAACAGATGGGCTATCTCTGGCATGTGACTTCTGCTTACCTGAGCCCATGCCTTGGGAGCGGATGCTACTCAAGCCTCTCCTGCACGCCACGGCTGTCTATGTGGTGAGGTGAGGTGGGGCAGATACCACAGTTGTACTCCAGCCTGTTCCCAGCAACTCATGTACGTCATCATCAAGTCCTTGAGTCCTTTTGTTTCTTCAGCTGAATATTGGGGGGAAAATTGTTACAAGCCTGATCCTTTGTAAATTACCCTGCCGACTCCCAAGGAGTTATCTGCTGCTGCAAAGCCTTGACATACAACTTAAAAACCATGATACAATTCTGGACTTGAAAGTGCTCCTTAACAGCGAAGTGAATGACCAGAGCAACTGTGCATGGAAATACTGATAATGGAAACCTGCTTGAGTTATGCTTCTGCACATAAAACACTTGAATTTCAAAATCATATATTGACCTTTTCAGGCTATGACAAAAAATGTCCTAAGATTTCTTTTTTCTCCATAGATCCTATGCAAATTTTAGATTTGTATCCATTATTCATGGGAACTGTTTTAATTCTATTGCTTTTTGCTATGTGAGTGAAGTCATCTTTATATAAGCACTAGCATTTGGCCTGAACTGCTGAGGTGATGAGCACTGCTTATATGTCTTTCTTGCATTTTTCTCTCTGACAAATATTTTGTTCTTAGCTTACACACCGCTTTCCAATCCCTTGCCTTGAGTCTAGCATGGCAAAAGTGCTTGCCTTGATGAACTTCAGATTTCCCTTTAACCACTAAAATTTACGCTGCAACATATGGCATCATAGATTTTTAAGGAAGTAAACTATGCCACTGATAATAAATATTCGAAAGGCACTGATAAATGTCTCTTCCCTGGAAGTATGTCTTGATAAGGAGAATGTAAGACTGGTCTCCGTATCCATTCAGTACAGGTAAATGAAAACCAATGGTCTGAGTTACTGGCAGCCTGTAGTGAGTTTGGACTGACGACGTGTATGCAAAATGTTTGATTTCGGTATACAGAGCTTCAGCTCTCTGGCCGCCAAAAGTTTTTCTTTACTGTCCTTCACTGTGATGTGGTGCAAAAATACTGGTAACAGGCAGGCATGTACACATGTGAATTTGAACCCCACTGTTATAGACTTTGTTGCACTTTAGAAGAAGAGAAAGTATGAATGGCTTCCTTGGGAACAGGAGCCAGTGCCCAACTTTGGATGAGAATCTAAATTTCCTCCGTCCCAAGAATGGTCAGGTCTCGTGTTGGAGCTCTCAGCTTCCAGGGTGCTTTGGGGACGACTAGTTGCATGTGGTAGCACATGTGACAAACGTGCAGAAAATCAGCAGTAAGTCTAATTGGTGACTTTGAAGGATGGGGGAGCTGGCAGGAGAGAGCAGGGGATAAGATCTTGACAACGTTGCAACTCTCCATAAACTTGCTTTGTTTAATTCCACGGTTTTGAACATATGGTCTATCGACGCCTCATGAGCATTTAAATTACATTTCCTAGTGACACCGAGGGATACGTTATTAATGCAGGATGGCAGGAGGTGTGTTCACAAATCCATTTATCAGATAATGGGATTAACACGCATACCTCCTGAGCGCTGCTTTAAAAAACTTACTTCTAAATCTACATATTCAGTGACTACAGCAGCCACATTACAGCACAACAAATGAAAGTGCTGGACAAGCGTTTTGAAGGCCTTCTCTCACAGTTCTGATAATATGGCAGTGGCCCAAAAGGGGGGACAAGCTCTCGTGTTACTGAGTCGGTTGGAGGATGTGAGCTTCTGAACTACTGATAAGGTGAAACAAAGGCAGAGGAGATTGCGGCTGTGTTTGAAGCAGAAAAGAGCAACACTGAAACACTGAAGGACACTGTCCTGGCTGTACCAGCATCTGCTTTGCTTCTGATTTCAGCAGGAGACAGAATTGGGCCCAGGCAGAGAAGGGGAAAAATACAGATGATTTAAAGATAGGATCAGACCTAAACTTCACAGTTAACTTCTGCTGTTTCCTATGTAGGTCAGGCCATGCCACAGCCTATGTCTGTTTGCGTGCACTGGTGTACTATGACTTTTTGTGGTTTTATTTGTCATCCCACCCAAATTCTATATTTTTTCTACTTTCTAATATATTCTTGATAGCTAACTGCTTTTTTTAATATGTAAATTGTGGTTTGGTGTGTTCTTTTTCTGAAAAGTCTCATCTCTAGAAGCAGTTCTTTGAGTTTAGAATATGATCAACCCTGCATTTGTACTATTATGAGCATTTTACTTTTATTTTACAATAAAAGTACAAGAAAATGCACCAAAGACAGGTTTTCTATGAGACTTAGCAGAACAATGTTCTGTTTGTCCAAGGACAGGTACCTTACTTAGCATGAACTTCTGTTTTGTATGTAGCAAACCACAAAGTTTACTGAAAAATTATTTCCATAAGCAAATACAGTTTAATCCAAACTTTATCATTTTTCTCTCTTTGTAAAAAATTCCATGAAGAGTAAAGAAGTATGGGGTTTTTTCAGGAAAAGAATTGCAAGTTTCTCTTCATCTTTATTGGTAGAGACATGAATAAAACTCCTCAAGCTGACACTGCTGAACATGTAGTGATAGGATGAGGGGTAATGGCTTCAAGCTGGAAGAGGGTAGATTTGGATTAGATCTCAGGAAGAAATTTTTCACTCTGAGGGATGGTGAGGCACTGGAACAGGTTGCCCAGGGAAGTTGTGGAGGCCCCATCCCTGGAAGTGTTCAAGGCCACGTTGGATGAGGCTTTGAGCAACCTGGTCTAGTGCGAGGTGTCCTTGCCCAGGCAAGGGGGTTGGAAGTAGATGATCTTTAAGGTTCCTTCCAACTCTAACCATTCTATGATCCTATGATTCTATGTACGTGTTGGAAACACAACCTGTGGCTTTGTAGCACCAGCCTTTATAGCTCTCTCTTTGCTTGTTTCAGTCTTGCAAAGCAGAGACGAAGGAGCAGTTGCCATGTGCAAAGAACATACCACCATTTGCAGAATGAGGTGATTTCTAAGAGCTGTTGGTGTCTGCATCTGTAATGCCCTGGCTTTGGCAGGGAAGTACTGCTAAAAATTCCTCTCCCCTATACAACCTGTTGCTGCTTCTTACTCCCTTGCTGCCGTTCCTACCCCAGCCCCATGGTGCTCACAGTGCTGGTAGGCATGGGTGGGGGAGACGTTTCTTACCCTGACTTTGCTGCTGAAGCCAACACCCCAACATACTCTAAGTTTAATACTCTCACAGTGCGTGTGTTAGGGTCTACCTGCTGAAGAACATGCACAAATTTAAAGATTAGCAATAACACAGCAAAGTATATTGTGAGATAGGATATGGAGTTTTATGGAGGAAAAGGATTAGTAGATATTGCAAAAAGCTGCTGCAGTAAAGGAAGTGCTGAGATTTTAATAACCTAAGGTATTAAGTTTTTATCTCCGTTTTTTCTAAAGCTCTGCATCGAGGTTTTTTTGGAGCCATGGGGAGGATTTACACACATGCATCATCTGTTAATGGAATCTGGAAGCCGAGCAGAAACTCTGGGCATCTTGAGACAAGGCAGGCCCAAACTTATTGGATGATCTCATGATACAAGTCCAGGGTGCAGGTTGGGCCATGGCCCTATTAGGAGTCACTGTTCTGTTTTGTCTCCTAACCTTCAAATGTGAAGGTAGACTGGAACTCTGTGAGTCCAGCACATGCATTTCTCCCTTTGGACCAAGTAGAACATAGAAGAGTAGACACCGTTTACTCTTCTTTTGCTGCTACCACAAGGCCAAAATTGGAAAGAATCAGCACTCACCTTAGCTGTGACACTTGGAGTGAGTGACTGCGTGCCTCTTCCATAACTCTTCAGGGAGTTTAAAAAATTTTCTTGTAATGGCGCTAAAAAGGTGTAACTATTGGAGTACACCGAGCTGCTGCTCTCCGTGTTCATGATGAGGCTTCCCTTGCTGACTTGTTCTCACGAAAAGCCAGTATGCAAAGTGAGAGAAACATTTTAAAAGACTCTACAGTTTCATTATCCAATGCTGAAGAGAACTGCTCTGACTTCAGGAGTAAAAGATACTACATATCTTTGTGATCCTACAGATTAATCTTGTATTAATTGTTGGTTTACATGCTGGTACACGTGTATTCTGTGTCCAAAGGGACCAATAAGGAAAATTTATAGGGGAAAAAAATCCTTATTTGGTTGGATTTTTTAATTGAAGGTAGACGTTTTCAAGTATGATATGTAATTGAGGTTCTTTGAGTATCTGGGCCCAGTGAGATAAATAGTGCAGCAGTAAGCAGAAGTGGCAACAGATGAATAAAGAGGGACAGGAATATTGGCTGTGGCTGTGCTGGGTTGGGTCTCCACATCCCTCCAGTACAGCATAGACGGGTGCTCCTAATGCCACCTGGCAGAGCAGCCTCAGAGGTCATCTGAGACCTCTCTGTTGTGCCAACTGAGCGAAGTGCTAGCTGCCATCGTGACCATGTCTACTGGAACACCCAACCGTTGCTTACAGACCTTTGCACCACCCTCAGAGGAGGAGGACTGCTTGATTCACGTTGTCCTTACTGGAAGAGCCCTGGCTATAAAGCAATACATTCGAAGAGCCAGCAGGACCGCTGTGCTGTTGAACCCTGCGTGCGCCAGGAGAACAGGGCCTGCAGAAACCGCGAGACTGCATGTGGAAGGGTGGTTTACCACCCTGTTCTGATATGGTAGCATAGAGCCAAATGAACAACAGCTTTTCCTTAAACCTCTTTGGCTTTGTTTGCATGGTCAGCCCGTGCCAGCCGGCACATGGCTTGTGATGGGGGAGGACTATAAGCAGCAGTGAGAACACATGAGAAGCTCAAAGTGGATATGGCAGGAGCAATGAAGAGTAAAATATATGTGCAGGGAGCTTAAATGCTTCAATCCCAGTAGGCAGTCACCTTTTTCCTTTTTTTTCTAGCCCCAACTTCTTTTCTCAGTTATGATTATAGCCTGAGTCCCTCCCAAAGAGAATACAGAACCTTTGCTCCCAGGCAATCAAGCCCATACCCGGATTTGTTTCTTTTTCCACGTGTCAGTGTAAGTCTGACCTTACACAGATATTTTTTTTTCCCCCACTAGATGGTGCTTGAACATCTCCTCACCGCACGGCCCTGCCGCTGGGAGCCGTGCCAATCTGCCCTGGCAGTCCCGGCTCTGCCAGGGAGCTCAGCCCAGGGCTTTGGAAGCAGAAGCATCCAGCAGTGCAGGTTTGGCTCTTGGCCTGTACCCTTGGCATCGTGCTTGCCATGCCATATCATTAATAATACATTTCTTTTCCTCTGCTGAAAACAACAGCAGCAACAAAATATTGCTTAGTGGAAAGCCGGAGACGCCATAAGCTAATTCCTTGTGAGAGGATTCCTGAATTCGCACCCTTGTCTGCAGAGCACCATCACGTCATGTATAAAATGAGGCAATTTGCATGTCTTTCAGTGTTTTTACTTTGGAAGTCTGCAGTGTAGCTGTGTTCCAGCATAATCTTCACGCTGTGTGGTTTGGGAAACTAACTTCCAAAATGCGGCTGGACCATTCTGGTGCAATGCCATTTGACAGCAGATTGTCTGAATCCACAGACCTTTGGTGATAATAACACTGGGAGAAGGAGCAATGCCTGCTGCTCAGGCTGTGGTGCACGTTAGCTCTGAAGCTCAGTTACAGTATGGTCCGTGTCAGTACTAAAATCCATTGCAAACAGTTCTAGACAGATATGAAAACTGCTCTGTGAGGGGCTCTGTGAAGACCAAACTGAGAGGCGTTGCTATTTTGCTGGAGCCTGATGGGTATAAGTAGTTTAACTGTGTTTCCTGAAAAAAATTTATCTGATTTTACTGTCCACAAAGAAAAGAAAAAACCATCCCTTTCCTCATATCTTCTGAAAATCAGCAATAAGCTTACTGGGTATTTTTCTGAGTTTTTAAAACTCCATCTGTGCCCTTCTCAACCTTGGCATATACTGATTTCAGCTGGTTTTATACTGTGTATTTGTACTGCCATGAGTGAAATCTTAAAGCTCTCTAAAAGCGAAAGGGAGGAGGGAATTACCAGCTGCAGAAGGAATTCAGTGCTCAGGGAAGTAAAGCTTAAAGTGAAGCTGCTGACTTTCCCAGACCTGGGCCTCTGTGTATTGCTGAGGGAATAATAAATCAATCTTTTTAAACAAGCTCACACAGGTGAAAAAATGTGACTGTTTCCTTCCCATATAGGTAAAAGCTGAGAACTTGTTTACTTAACAGAAATGGTCCTCTCCTAAGAATCGTTTCCTCTATACAGATTAATCTGTATTAATCTGTGTCTATATTAAACCTCTGGTATAATACTAGGGGGAAGTGAGGCTTTTGTAATTTCCAACAATCCTGACTATAGGATTGAACACCCTCAGCGGGACTGAGCCCACCCGGCTGGTTCCTGTGAGTCTGTACAGCATCTAGCTCAGCCTGAATAGACTGAAACATCTTGGAAATCACAGTAATACCAATGGGAGGTGTGCGTAACTGGAGGGTGCACTGAGTAAGCAAAACATCAGCTAGTAAGTATTATTCCCAGGCTATTTTTTTTCTAAATCAAAGCTTTAGTTGCTAGGCAATTTAACAGCCTTTAAATTCAAGATGCTCTTCAAGCTGAATTTTACTGATCATCATTAAACTCTGTTGAAAGGTGCTTTCCCTTCTCCTGAGCAGGAGATTCGGAAACTTGCTGTTGACATAGCAGTGGTTCTGCTGCAAATGAAGGTTTCTGCCAAAACTGCACCAGACATCCTTGACAACCCTGGCGCGCCTGCGAGCTTGACAAGCAGCTCACCTCTGAGCCCTCCGTAGGCACCGGCAGTGTGGGTGTCAGTTTTCTGACTCCACTTGCAAAGTGCTTAATTGTGATTGAGCCCAAAATGATCAGCCTACTGTGTGCTTGTCCTCCCCAGCGAAGGGTGTCCTCGGAACGGCTCCTATTACATCAGCTCCCCCAATGTACTGATGGCAGGGGTAAAAAATGTATGCTGGGAACTACCCAAAGTGATGGGTGAGCTTTTTAGAGCCTGCCTCTGTTGCAGGCTTCAGTCACAAAAGGCATTGCCTTTTTTCTCCTCTTGTTCTCTGGTTATTTTTGAAAGTGTGTTTGGTTTCCAAAGCTAGTGGTGACATTGTTTGCTTGCCAGTCAGCTGATTGACCATTGTTCTTTTAAATCGGAGGGATTTAAACTAATGCTCTTTAACTGTTCTGGAAAAAATATAACTTTACAACTGGACTCATACAGATAATGGCAATGAGAAATGCCACTCAGTGTTGCAGGAGAGCTGCTTTTAAAATGGTCTGCAGTTGCAGTGGAAAAAAAATGTTGACTGGCAGCCGGTAACATAATGATCCACCTGATGTTTTGATTATGCTGTTATAGCTGGTTTGTCAAGGGCACCTGAAGAGTCAGCTGTAGCACTGGAAAAGAGAGGGAAAAGTTATCCTGCGAATGCTCGGGAACAAACGTACCACCATTGCAGGGCCATTCCCCAGGGCTGCTTTGCATTTCCAGGACTCATTTCTGAAGGGAAAAGCACTTGGACGATATTGCTCAGCTTTGGCGTGTTCAAAGGCATCTCCACGGGTTAGATGTCAGATCAACAAGGCTGAGGCTGGCCATATGAGCTGAGCATCTGTAAGCCAGAGAGGCAAGCGCATTTAGGACTGAAGTCAGAAAAAGTCCAAGATTTGTTCAGAAAGCAGCAAGAAGTCTATCGCATACCCAGAACACATCCTGCCCCCAGAGCGCGGGAGCTGTCAGACAGACATCTCCGATCTGACTATTTAAAGCATTCTCACACTCCTGGTTTTTTCCTATTTGTATGCACAGAGTGAGACAGAGAAGGGCGCTTCTGTTTTTGACTGAGGCTGGAATGAAAGGGTAGAAGAGCGTGCCTAGTGCTCCCAAACCCTTTTTATCTTGCATCTTTCCATCTGCCTGCCTGCAGTAATGATAATACCCGCGGGGATTTGCACCTCTCAGCTGCAGCCGGGGAAATCCTCCAAGCATGGCAGGGAGAGACGCACAGTTTCAGAGCATACCATGAGTATAACTGCCAGGCTCAGGGGAGCACAGATTGGAGTCGTTGATTTGAAGAGTTAGAAGGTGGGGAGTAATTCACCCTTGGGGATAAGGATCCAGCTACAGGGCAACAGCAGGGCTAAGGGTGAGTGTGGAAGTTACAGAGAGTCAATGCAAAACTCGTAGCCAAAGCCATGTAGCAGGTTCTTGGGCACTGGGCTGTGTTTCTGTAAAGACTGCTATCTCCTTCGGCGGGGAGCACTTCATCTCGCAATCCGTGCGTTAGTTTGTCAGCTGCCTTCACAGCCTGCCCTCCCACGCTCAGCAGTGACTTTCTGAACCCTCTAATGTGCCTGTTTTCAAATGTATTTCCTTATTATTTTCCCCAGAGATGAATCTTGCTTGTCATTTCACTTCAGGCTATGCTGTAAGTTGGAGGTTTTTTTGGTTTGGTTTTTTATTTGTTTTTTTTTTTTTTTTTCTTTTGTTCTGTTATTACCTGTAAGTGCTGGTGTGTAACTGAGCTGTCACAAGAACAAATCGGCAAAATAATTGTCTCTGACGGGGTATTCACATCATGTAACTTCCAGTGTATGCCACAGATATTTAAACTAGCCAGAAAAACTGCTCTGAACCACAGAAAGGCTTTGATTTTTGAATGTGTCATAGGTCTGAGTGTTACCTCTCTGTCTCATCTCGCCCTTAAGGTCCCGCTCCTATCCCTCCCCAGTTTAGAGGCAGCCTTTGCATTGCCACCGTGTCCAACCTAGAATATTAATTGAATCTGTGAAAGATGGAGAAGAAATCATGACAACTCTCTCAAAACAAGCTTCTCCCTGCTCACTACCCATACTCCTGCTTAGTGGTTCTAGCTCACACGCGGGGATGGGGCTAAGGATCTGATTTACAGGGGGGGCTGGCTTAGCCCAGGACGGCTGCCCATGCTGCTTGGAAGCTGGGAAGGGTTGTGGGTGAGCTCCAGCCCAACTGTGGCCTCTAGCTCACCATTGCAAAGCCAGGCAGAACTGGTAATATTGGGGAAGATGTGAGAAACTGCACTTCCAACATGGGCATCTTATTTAGGCACACAAAATTAGGCTGTCTGATTACATGCTGACTTGTAATTTGTACTGTTCTCCTATTGCTTTGATCTTAGAAGGAATAAAGACTAAATTTTATGAAGTGTATTCGAGTATTTAACTATGCATTTAGGAAATGCAATTTGAAAGTCCCACTAATTTCCTCTCTGCACCATTAGCCATTTAAATAGTTTAAAAATCTATCCCCTCAGTACCTGGCCCTGTTTCATAGAGCATCTTCCTTCCACTTGGGCACCCAGCCACTACTCTGGGTGCAGGGGGTTCTGCCTGTAAGAAAACAGAGTTTCTCCTGCAGCCAAGGGGGTTTCTTTCTCATCCCATTTCATCTGCAGCCACTGCATCCTCGCTTTTCCCATTGCAGACAGATTAACTCTAGCCGTGAGTGAGGGAAATACATGGCAGTAACACAGAGAGTGTATCTGTACTGGAAGGGATGCTTAAGAAATATTAATCCCTGGGGTTTCTTTCACCCCCACCTAGGCGAGATCAGTTTCGAAACCACTGCCTTGCAGAATACCCAAGATTGACGATGACTACAATGTCCAAATATACTGTCTAAAACCGCCATCAGATTACAAGGAGGGTTTCCTCAATGTGTCACTTGTTCTTATTCTCCTTCCCTAATCTGCTGCTGACTATTTTTGAAGACTGGTTCCGGCCAGCTGTTCACATGTATGTATTTATATATGTAAATATTTTCATATGTGATCACTTTATGGCTATACCAAATAGAGTCAAAAAAGCCATCAACCTCAGACAGGGTTTGTTAAAGGTTTTAAATTAACAATTTTGTTTAGATAACATAATTGTTGTTAATAGTATATATTGACGAGGAGAGAGTTGTACCCGAGTCATGTATGAAGATACGTAATTTCAAAGTAGTTAAAAATCTGTGGTTAATGTTGTTTATAGAGAGAAATAAAGATTTGTGATGTTCTTAGGTAGCCGTTAGTACTAGAAAACTGTAAGCTATTAGCTAATTATCACTCTTATTAAATGTCTGTCTTAGTGCAGAATACAGCTTATGAGCTTTAAAGCTTACACTACTCAAGAAGCAAGATCAATCACTGATGTAGGTCACTTATAGCTCAGCTGATACATAGCTGGTCCTCACTGATATTACCACTTAATCATTTATATTGATGAAATTAAAAGTTACAATTTTATAATGTGAAGTAGGGGAATAATTACATTTTTATTATTAGGAAGTCGGTCACCAGTCCCATTTGCACAAACACTCAAGCAGATGAAAGGACAGAAAACTAAATGGATTCAATGATACATCATCTGAATTGTACCACTTATAAAAAGTATTGGAGCTTCCATGTAAAAGTCTTAATTGCTATAATAGTGTTATTTTCATCGCAATTACTGATTTATATTGCAGAAGTACTTAGAGACGTGTAGTCATTGGGCTGTGGGCTACTGAGAAGGAATCTGTCTAAATCTCTCCTTTGTTTATGCAGTGCAGAGATGGTCCAACACTTTTATGGACCAAGGACCAGGGCACACATCTCAAGTGAGTGTCCTAACTGCTATGTGATGCAAACCAGCCTCTCTTTCTGTCCCAGTAATTATTTTTTTCATTCACTGAAAAACTGTTTCAGTAGGCAGGCTGCATCCCACAGGACACTGTTGCTTGATAGTCAGAGCTTTCTCCTAGAACAGAAGCGATGCAGATTCAGGTCTGCATTTCACTCCTGGCTCAGGTTGCTCTCTTCGCTTGGTTTCTAAGGATTGCCCCTGTGAAGTGCTTAACATGCTTAGAAGACAGACCTCGGACTGAGGCACGGAAATGAGTAAGAATGAAATTGGAGTAAGTCAAGCAAATCTAGAGTAACTCTGCATCCTTCTGTGAGCTACTGAGCTGCTAGTTCTGTGTGAGTCGACACAGACAGGATGCAGGAACAACCACAAAACCACGGATGAAATACAAAGAGTAAATTTAATCTTGATACCTTGTGAACCGGGAGATCTCCGAAGCAGCACCCGGGCAGAGGCACGCAAGCAAGAACGCAGGCGCTACAGAGCTCAATCCTTGGTAGAGAGTTTTTCCTTGTTAGCGAGAGAGTCTTTACTTGCGTGAGAGAGAGAGTCCGTGAGTCCGAACCTGCTCTTCTCGCCTGTATATCAGGGATTCAAGCAGGCGTAGTTCTCCACTGTGCTTTGATCTTTCCGACAGGAATCTCAAGCATGTTCGATAAGATGCCTCTGAGTTCATCACGGGCCTATGCTATCTAAGTGAAGACATTCTACTTGTCACGCACACAAGATTAAACAACAATTAGTGTGATATATGTGTTTTTCAACACCTTCAGTTGCAAGTCACTTGAACATGTTTACAATCCTCCTTGCCAATCTTCCATTACTTTCCCACAAATTCCTACTTATATTGGTTCCCAGGGAATGCAACTGCATTATTTTTATGTAGCCTTCATATTATGAAAACTGTTGCGTTAGAAGTGTACAAACTTTTGTGCATGTTAGTCATCATGAGCAGTTCATATTTATATCTTGGTTCTCCTTTCACTTGCGCTGGTGTAACCGAGGAGTGGTTTGGTGAGAGCAGATCCAGAGCAGATGTAAATCAGCATAGCACTACCCATTTACACCGCTGGTTCGTGGTAACTATGGCTCTTCCCCAGAGGCGTTATACCAAAGTAAAGCATGACAATTCAGTTCTTGAATCCAATACCATAATTGACATCTAAATGCCTTAAAATGGAGGCGGGTATTCCATAGCTGTGAGGTCTAGGGCTACTTAGCACAAGCATAGAAGGAAAATATTGCAGGAAGAATCTAAAAAGGACTGAGAGTTTATCGAAGCTTAGGAAGTCATTCCCACTCTCTCCTTGGACATGCATTTTAATACTTTCTCCTTTCTAGTTTAAGTAACATTGAGGTCATGAACCAAAGTAGCAAAAGCAAGAAAGTTCACAGTTAATAGTGATATTGTCCTTAACTTGCCCTGAGCTGGAAAGATGCCTTCGTGACACAGCAGAGCACACTAAGGACACAGCAGCAAACTTACCTCATGTTTCATCTCTGGCAGGGTACAGCACAAGTGTAAAATAACTCAAATAACTTAGACTGAGAAGCAGGACCAGTGAACAAATGTCTGAAATGGGCTGCTCGAGAGAGATTCAGTTTCTGATCCTCATTTCTTTCTTTTATGGTGCTATGCTGGGTTTGCATTTATGTAATAATTTGGCCAGGGTTAAAGAATCTTGCGAAGGCTTGGTCTGCCATTCCTTGCACTTACCAGTGATGGTTTTCCAAGGAGTGCAGTGAGTACTAGGCGAGACCCAAAACTAATTAATTTTCCAATACCTTGTTCTAGAAGTTATTTTTAGTTTATCCTGACCTAGCTGCATTGTCATTTTGTTAAGAGCACGTTGATAAAGTAATTCAATCAGATGTACTACTACACAGCGGAATCCATAAACTTTGTGTAACAAGAGAGACGTAACAAGAGTTATCAGGTAGAAGCTGTCGTTTCCATCTGCAGTATTCAGCTCATCGTATGAGATTCTGGGTAACATTAAATGATCACGTTTCATGAGTTCTAACTAAACACTTGCCAAGGATGATAAACCTTAATTCTCATTTTTAGTCGCCTCTGGTGTAAGGGCACATCTCTGTCTTGAGGAAGCCTGTTCCATCTTCCAAGCCCCTGCACCAGGAGATTTACAAATCACTGGCTGCCTGAAGATCCTTCCATGTGGCAAACAGCCTTTTCTTTCTCCCAGCTCTGTTCTTGGAACTGGCTGCAGTTCTTTACCGATAGCTTTTTGTTTTCCCCAGAACTTGGCCTGTTGCTGATCCCAATATGGAAAGTCACAGTGCAAGTTTTAAGGTGGAAAATTTAGCTTTGCTCCTTTTAACAATTTGTTTGGGCCACAATTTTCAAATCGGACTGCCTAGACATAGCTCTCTAGCATATGTCCTTTGAATACATCTGCAAGGATTTAGGAAGCAGTTGCCCACGTGTTGATGTGGCCTTTCTGACAGGAGTCACACATGTCAAGGAGGGCACGAGCCCCTAATTCAGGGGCTCCAGTTCATGCTGTGGTACCAACGTAGGCAATCTAAATTGATGATTTCTGTTGGATCAGCAGGGGGACTAACAGAGCCTGAAGTTGAGCATGTGCTTGAAGTTATGCATGATACCAAATCGGCACCTTAAATCTGCACTGGGGCCTCTTAACATAAAGCTGAGTGCCTTGGCAAGCTTATGTCCACAGTAATAATAAATCCTGGTGACACAACCCCTTTAAGAAGAGCAGCAAGAGCTGAAGCCTCCTTAGTGGAAGCAATCTGCTTTGTTTTGTTTCAGTGCAGCCAGAATACTTGGAAAATCTTTCTATTTTATTCTGCGCTCTATCTCATTATCAGAGTTTCTAAAGCCAGTACGGTTCAGTCAATATTCTTTTTTAACTAGCTTGTTACTTTATCTCGTTAGTAATTTTAAGAGCCATCCACTTGCCTAGGGAATTCTGTGTGTTTTGGTTTTATTTTTATTCTGAATGACTGCAGTCACCTGGCTGTTTATGTGGATGATTAAAGTCTTTAAAAGCCCTGATAGATTTTTTTACTCTCTCTCTCCCATTACATTCCAGATTTCTGCAAATGCGGACAAGTGTATGTCACTTTGTTAAAGCAAAGGCTATTATTAAACAGTAAATAAACTAAACTCAACTGGGCTTCTATTATAATGACAGACTAATGAGCCAAGTAATTTGAGTGGTATAAATAAGGAATGGCCAGAAAGCGAAGAAGGCTGTAACAGAGTCCATTGTAATAAGAGACTGAGTTTACTGAAGCCTTTCAGCAGAGTGATTATTTCATAAAGAGCCGTATAAGCAAAGGTCCTAGGCTTGAGCCTGCTTCTATCTCTGTATTGCTCATAACAGGAGAACCCTGTAAGTGTTAGTGGGATCTGGTTCTCCTGACTCCCAGCAGAACTGGAGGGGAATCTGGTCTCATGGCTGATGTTGCTCATTGGTGGTGTCTTCAGACCTGGAGCGCAAAACTGGGCTGGATTTCATATGAAAGAACCATTTACGCAAGTTACGTGGCTCAGACGTGGTCCTGGCAGGGGAGGTAGCAGGGCAGAGGGCCCCCCAGCCTGAAACTGCACAGCGTGACAAAAGCACCACTTGGCAGTGGCAGTTTCACAGCCGGGTTAAGATGGCAGGAGCTGCCCTGGGCACTCGGTCCTCCCTGCTCCACCCTCACCTTGCACCAAGGTGGAAGAGGACTCAGACACCCATCAGGCTCACACTTGACTTTCTTATTTATTTATCTTTTGCTGCCCGGACCAGCTTCCCCGTTGAGTTTGCCATTAACCGAGCCAGTATGGGAGAAGGTAGCGCAGCAATCAGGGGAGTGGCAAGAAGTGATTTGATAGGTAAGCAGGACAGTTTAAGGATTGTCATCTATTATTTGCAGAAATTAGTGGATCTCATTCCACAGCGCCGAGCCCTTTACAAGCATATTACAGGACAGAGAAAGGCTTCTGTTACATCAGCTTTCATAACAAACAGCTAGAATTGGTTTACAGATATCTTTAAGACAGTGTCTTCCTTGCAGAATAGTGTGACGTGGTGTGAAACATAGGACCAGACCAGGAAAAGGAAATCCTGCCAAGGTGTGGATATATCCAGAATCCCTATTCATAAAGGCTGAGTTGAAGATAAGTTGCTAGTCGTCCCTGTCTTCCCTACATGAGCTCTTCCTTAGCCAAAGTTAAACATTTTTCCTACTGTACTGGCTGCCAACAAGTGGCACGGGATACTTACAACTACTTTTCACTCCTGTCTTACACTTTCCTGATGACTATTTTTGACTGTGCTTACGTGCGTCTGTGTTGACAGAAGCCGGTATAAATCACATAGTTTTAGCTGCTCTGTTGTTCAGTTCTGTACTCGGGTTTTAAATGATTATAAGCTCGTGCCTGTAAAAGTGTCCTTGTTTCCATCACCTGTGTTTGGCTTCCAAGCTGCATACTATCACTGAAATTTATATTTTGTGGCTTACAGATGCTTTGTGGAGGTTTTTGAAGAACTGTGTTCTCCATATGCTTTGAAACTGAGACTGCATTTGAGTGTAAATGGTGTTCAGGGCCCAGAAGCAAAGAACAGGCAGAGCAAAAGCAGTTTCTTGTGAGCATAATGGCTGGAAGTTTAAAGCCATTTAAAAATGGCAGGAAGAGTCTCCTGAATTATTTCAGGCATTGCAGAGTAAGCGATCATGCCCCATTTGTACAGTCTATGACATGATAAGAACAGAAATTTATCACCCCAGTCCTAAGGCGTCCTTGGGCAGGTTGATGCCATTAAGATTCACATTAGCTTTTCTGCGTGCCACTGAGTGCCGTGAATCACGCAAAGCCAGTGAGAATGGTCCACAGAGAAGGACCAGTGAATGTCAAGCTCAGAGCCAATGTCTCTTTGGGTTTTGCTTTTCCCCAAAGCTGAATATTGTGTCATCCTCTTGTATTTAGATGCTAAATGCCACCAAGCAACAGGCTCCGCTGCACGCAGGAAGTGGTCTGTCCTCCCATGATTTCTGTCCTCCATGAGTTCTCAGAAATGACCAGAAAGCTCTTGCAACCTTGCTGGGGCAAGCAAATAGACATCAATGCTTTTGCAAAAACACACGATTAGCTTTTTTTTTTCCCCTGGATTCTTCACTGTGCTTTAACCTGAAAAAGATCTCCTGTTTGTAACAAGTATCTGACAATGTAGCTTGAGAAATGCTAATAATGCTGATTAGTCCAGGTTATCGTACAGGAATATTTGTGCTTTACAAATACTGACCACTCTTCTCTGGAGTGGTTCAGCTTGCTCGTGATTATATTTTCCATCCGTGTTGCATTTTACCCTGTAGCAGGTGCAGATGAGTATGAGAACTGAAACAGAGAGCAGCAATGTGCTTCTTGGGGAAATGGCAAGCGACTATATAATTTACTCAGTAGTGTATTTCGACTTATAATTATTGCTAATTCCAAAAAATTCAGCACAAATTGCATGACAGCACTGTGTAAGATGGGTGTAGAGATAAAACATGAATACAACCTGTATCTTGTAGGCTGACAAACGAGGTGTAAAACACTGTTGTTTGTTTACTGACTGCCTGAGCATGTGATGAACGATTATCTCGGCCTCAAGAAGCAGCCCAAGGTTTCCAGCGGTATCAGTCTTCCTGTTTGTGATTCATTTGCGCAAACAGTGGAAAGCTGAGCATGTAACCATGAAGGCAATTACCCCATTACTACCCTGCCCCTTCCAAATTGTGTTGCTTCTCCATTCCCTCTCAAAACTCAGGGCTGCGCTGGAGCGAACCTGGGATGGTGAGCCCCCCTCCAGCCTGAACACGATAGGGCAGGTCCAGAGCCGCAGTCGTGCTTGTAAACCTCTCTGCTGTGGATCGCTGCTTCCCGACAGCAATACTTTTCTAATGAGCTCACGGGGAGTGGGAGGAGAAGCCGGATTCACTGCGGTGCATCCAGGGCTGCCGAAGGGCGGGAGCGACCTGTCGTCCTCCCAGGCAGAGGTTGCATTTATGTCGGTGTCAGGAGGCTGTTGGATGGGGCTGTTTTTAGGGTGCGACATCCTTTTTCTGCTTCCTGCGCGAAGGCGTTAGGAAGCCACGGGGGTTGAGGCTTCGCCCGAGCTTGCTCCACAGCCGCAACGGCAGGCTGCGCCTCTGAAAAAAGTGAAGTCCTGAGCTCTACATTCTCCATACTGGCTCAGTTAATGGCAAACTCAACGGGGAAGCTGGTCCGGGCAGCAAAAGATAAATAAATAAGAAAGTCAAGTGTGAGCCTGATGGGTGTCGGAGTCCTCTTCCACCTTGGTGCAAGGTGAGGGTGGAGCAGGGAGGACCGAGTGCCCAGGGCAGCTCCTGCCATCTTAACCCGGCTGTGAAACTGCCGTGTTGCGCTCATCTCCAGGCGTTCAGCTCACAACACCTCGACCGGGCACTTTGGGAAGAGCCTCTCTCTCTCCCTATACCATGCAGCCCCCTGAAGAGTATTTCACCTCTGAAGTGCCGTGGTGCCAAGTCTCTGCAAAGCCCCTCGGCAGCGTGCCCACATGGGAGCTGGGTCACGGCACCATGAAATCCCTGGTTTTGCCAGGACGTGCCAGGCAGCATTACTGTTTTCCCACACCAAGCAATTATGCTCAAGCATTGTTTTGCCTTTGCAGGCGCTTCTTTTTCTTTCTGATTTTGATCTGTAATATTTTATTCATTCTGCTTCTGGCCATCTGATTCCCCACAAAGCACTGCCTGTCTGCAAGCCAAGCTGGAGGAGTAAACTGAGCTCTGGAAAATAAACAAAGCTCCCAGTGAAAATTGTGGAAAGCTTAATCCGTTTAGTAGATTAATGCGAAGGTGAAGTGGTGACTAGACAGTCTTTTGTAAATATTTACATAAATAAGATATCTGATAGTATTGGACTCTGTAGACTTTAAATTAAAGCTCCTAAATCCAGTGGGTACCTTAAATCAGATTGAGGTTGAAGTCTTGCCTCCATTTTTAACAAAGAAGCGGTCGGACGCTGCAACAGCTTCATAAGGGAGAGCTGGGCTTCTCCTCATTTGAAGTCAGTAAGTAAATAATTGGTTCTTTTTTTCTATTAAGGAATAAAAATATCTAGTTTCACCAAAAACTAGGGTCTGCATATAGGAGGTACTGAGTGAAACTGCCTGGCTGGTGGCAGGAAGAAACTTTAGACTAAAAGATCTGACTGGCCTGTGAATCTCCAGTATCATTAACTACTAAAATAAATGCTTTAAAATTAACTTAGCCATTCCCCAGCAGCTTTTGAAGAGAGATTTAAAAAACAAACTGTGGAAATGTAATGAAAACAACATTATGAAAAGATACAAAGCCTTAATCTCCCAACTCATCAGGCTGTTGAGGAATGCAATGAGAAGACTGGAATGGATCATTTTCCTACAATCTGCAAAATGGATTGTCACTTCTTGATGAGAAGTACCTCAGAAGAGGTATCCTCTGTGTGGCAGATCAGCCCACTGGGGCATATAAAACACCAATTATTTAAAATCTTATTCTGTATGTATGGTCTATGTCAAGTGATGTTAATTTTTGTCAGAACCAGAGAAGTTAAATTTCACCTGCCATTTGAACAAAATGGAAAGTCATAAGCAAACAGGTGACAATAAAATAATAGAATATTTTGAAGCCAGGTTGTGACGTTTATAGGAACATCTTACTTTTCCTTTAACCGCAGCATTG
The DNA here is from genome assembly GCA_013397275.1 of Burhinus bistriatus. Taxonomy (NCBI): domain Eukaryota; kingdom Metazoa; phylum Chordata; class Aves; order Charadriiformes; family Burhinidae; genus Burhinus; species Burhinus bistriatus. The sequence continues at coordinate 743,317 of VYXH01006729.1, read as the reverse complement.
GAAGGATAGGGACTAGTCCCTCAGGAAACACACTGTTGGTGCAGCCGGCTCACAGCCTCGTGGACTAAATATGAACAAAAAATGCAAACAAATACAAATAATTATTTGACCATACTAGCTTTCTTCTGGAACTCAGTTTGGGTGCTAAAATAATGTGCACCCCATTAACTTTGGTCCTGAAGGCTCCTGGTTTGCCCAGCCCTTGCTTGTGTAGCCGAGTGCCTGCAGGAGCATCACTGGAGCCCAGGGATGATGGAAAGAGATTCATTTCCATGGATCTGTTAGAACTGATCTCCCAAGAGTTTGACTCTCCCTATCCACGCATAATTTCCTTCCTTTTCTCTCTCCAATTCAAACACTGTTCTTCAGCCTCTATTAAAACTGAAAAAAAAGGATGAATTATTCTCCAGGAAATAGGGATATCTCTTGCAGGACTTTTTTTTTTTTTTTTTTATTACTGTTAACCTAGCAGCATTATTACATTGCTACTGGAGTGAAACTGTATACAGTACAGGCTGCAGCCTTAGCTGTTTGATCTTATATAGTACAGTCTATCCATGTACCAATTTGTAACATGTCCAAAGCAGTGTGAAAGCATCCTCACGCGTAGAATTACATTTGTGTCATATTTATTTAATGACAGATTTGCCAATAGAGCACCCACTAAACAGAATTGCAGACTACGTTGAAATCAGTCACCATATGCAAACCGCTTCTAGCAAACGGGCTAGGATATCTGCCCAGCTTATTTCTAGTCAGTCAGTTGAGTATAGTTTTAACTATGCATACTGTGTGTGTTAAGTCATCTTTTTTAACATAGCTAATAATCTTGACTGTAAGTCTTTTTGGACACAAATTAAATGTTTTTCTGTTTCTACTGTGTTTAACTAAATGAAAACTGGCTCGTCTCTAGACTTGGAACCAAACTGCTGGGAAGTCAGTGGGTGTCAGGACTCAGGGCCTCTACATAATTAGGGAGAAAATTCAGTTTCCAGCTGGAGCTCTACCTAAAGCTAGAGTTTCTTCTAAATATTTATGTGCATGACCTTGGAGATGGATTTAGGGAGGTTTGAACTTGAAAAGACCATGTTGGGGTTACCACTTTCTGGCGATGCCTTTCTGGGGTGCTTGTGGCTGCAATAAATTATTTGTGGGCTTTGACCTGCTGTCAGACTGGAGTGCATTCTACTCGTCCTTCACATCAGATATGCCTTTGGGCACATGCTTAAGAGAGGGAAAATCCCTTTCTTCAGTGCTATGTTGACCTAAAACAGCCCCTGGGGAGGGAAGCATGTCTGGGAACCCAAGGGCCTCATTCACATCCCTGGTTTAACTCCATTGGCTTACCTAGACTTCTTCCTGGATGACTCCCATTCCTAAATACCTCCAAAATACATCGACAAACATTTGTCTCTATAAACTTCAACAGTGTTTCTTTGCTTTGGAAAACAGTTTTATTTAATTTGTGTTTTTAATGCTCACTTGGAAGCTGGAAGTACTTGAGCTATAAAAGGAGCTCTGTGGACTTGATGCAGCTGACTTGATTTTTGTTGTGAAAAATATATTAATCATTGGTTGCAGGAGTATGTCTTGAATGCTTCTGATTAAAGTGTCCCCCAGAAGGATGTTCTAAAAGTTGAGGTAACCAAAAGAAATCTGGTATTTTTTAAGGCACTGGTATGAATTATAACATAAATGATATGTTACATTAAATAAATAACATTAGTGATAATTAATTAATGATTAATTATTGATTCTGTGTAAAAATTAATGATTCTGTATACTATCAAAGACTGACATGGGGTTAATTCTGTCTACCACTGGAGGAAGAGCCAGAATCCTTCCATGATTAATGTCAAAGTCTTTTCCTCATGGTTCTGGATGAAAAATAAAGAGGGTATAAAAATTGACGGTGTTTCTTTAGCTCTAGAGGTAACTTTCGTATTGGCATTACGGGCCTCTGCTGTCATAGGTCAAACAAGATGGTACATTGGTTCCTTTCTGTATACAATTGCTTTTTGGTTAAAAGACTATAAAAAGCCAATAGCATCCTGGCTTGTAACAGAAATAGTGTGGCCAGCAGGACTGGGCAAGTGATCATACACTGTACTCAGCACTGGTGAGGCTGCACCTCGAATATGGCATTCGGTTTTGGGCCCCCTCACTACAAGAAAGACATTGACGTGCTGGAGCGCATCCAGAGCAACAGAGCAACAAATCTGGTGAAGGGTCTAGAGCACAAGTGCAGTGAGGAACGGCTGAGGGAACTGGGGTTGTTCAGCCTGGAGGAAAGGAGGCTGAGGGGAGACCTTATTGCTGTCTACTACTACGTGAAAGGAGGCTGTAGTGAGGTGGAGGTCGGTCTCTTCTCCCAAGTAACAAGTGACAGGATGAGAGGAAACGGCCTCAAGGTGCGCCAGGGGACGTTTAGATCAGATATTAGGAAAAATCTCTCACCGAAAGGGTTGTCGAGCATTGGAACAGGCTGTCCAGGGAAGTGGTGGAATCACCATCCCTGGGGGTGTTTAAAAGACGTGTAGATGTAGTGCTGAGGGACATGGTTTAGCAGTAACTTGGCAGTGTTAGGTTAATGGTTGGACTTAATGATCTTACAGGTCTTTTCCAACCTTAACAATTCTATGATTCTGTGATTTTATGATTTTCAGACCTGCCAAGACAGAAAGCTTTAGCTACTCAAATATTGCAGACCTTTTCTGTAACAGGAGATACCAACAGAATAACCGTTGCTCAGCTGTATGCCATCATTGTCACTATAAAGGGCACTGGCAACTGAAAAATATCTGACAAATTGACAACTTGACAGGGACGTGAGATGGCAAATTAATCTGCCTTGGCAGAAGGCCATTGGTGAATATTTAAACAGGTTAATAGTCAACATTAGAACCCTGAAACCAAACACAGGCTGGCAGCAGAAGAGAACAGGTAAATCTGATATCTAAATTGTACTGCTAATTGTGTGCTTCAACCTCAGAATGAAAATCAGATTCTCAAATCTGCAATAAAAGAGTTAATAATCTCTTTCCTTACAGGTTCTTTTCTGAGCAACAGCCTTTTCTATCAGAAGAAGGATTTTTTCCTGTAATTTATGTGTGCCTTTACACAGGCAAATCCCCAGCTCCTTATTCAGCTCAAAAATATACACGTTCAAATAAAGAGATAGGCAAGGTCACAAGAAAGAAAAATCTATTAAGAATAAATAAACCCTATCTGGATCGGTTTTGATAAATTTTGAACATGTCCACGAGTCCCTCAGTTTCTCTGGTCTTTCTCCCAAAACGTCATGAGAAATGCCTGCTGGTCTGACCACATATGACAGACAGACAAGAACATATCTCTTTGGAGTAGCTTTCATGGGACTTTTACAGCCAAGATTTGTATTCCTGGGGGGTAGCATCAATCCAACACCAGAGCTGGAAATGCAATAAACTGAGAAGACATGAAAAAGGAAAATAAGGAAGCTTAGCAATTGTGTAGATGATCTAACCTTAGCTGTCAACTGCTGTATTTTCTGGGTCACCTGCAGTATCTTTTTGGCAATATGCAGAAGGGCTAACTCAGCTGGCACCAATACATTTACCTTGCAGAATATCATTAAAAATGTAGAAGTTGGACAATGCACTTTCTCTGTATCACTTTCGGGTACTTTCAGGTGGCATTTCTCCAAAGGGCTAACACAGTTCAATAACAATTGTTTCAGCCATCTGTGTGCTATGTAATGAATTCTTTGACTAACCCAGAATCCTGTTTATCTCAAGAAAGGCTCCTGGGTAGCCATGCAAATGGAGTGCACTGGAAACTGTCTGTTTTCTAAGGATTACTCAAATCCAGGTTAATAATAAGAGCTAGTGCTAGTCAAATCCGTTTTCATTGTGAAAACGGAAGGGTGGTTCTTGTGGGAATCTGTTCTAGGTCCAATACTAATCAGTATTTTCATTAAGCATTCAGATTAGGGAATACTGTGTTATTATATTTGCAGATGATACCAAGCTGGGAGGCACTTTGAAGGAGAAGAGCAGAATTCAAAATAGTCTTGGTAAACCAGATAAATAGCCTGAGTGGTGTTAAAAAATTATGAAGGAAAAAATAGGAATTACTTAAAAATAATAAAGTGCATGAATATTAGGTATAAAAGGACTGATTTGGCCTGCAGGAAAAAAAGTAAAAAAACTGTCATAGTAGGGCATGCGTTGACTAGTAGTCAACAGTGTAATAGCTATGGGGGGAAAAAAAACACCGTATCTTGTTAGGGGTTGTACAGATGTATGCAAGACAAGTGACGTGATTTTTCCACTCTGTGCAGTACAGGTAAGGCCTAAGTTAAAGTACTGGCCCTGTTTGGTTCTTGGCAATTTGGAAAGGAGGTGGCCAACTGGTAAAAGTCCAGATGAGAGCAACAAAATTAATCACAGATTTTATGATCAAAACTTGAGTAAACTGGGGGTTTTTCAGGTTAAGAAAGAAGGAGTGTTTTCAGATAAGACAAAGCTATTGCTCAGTATTGTTCCTTACATTTGGGCCAGGACAAGAAGCAAAAAAATTAAACTCTGGCAGAGAAGATCTAGGTTAGAGGTTCAGAAAAACTTAGTACTTTTGGGATGTTGAGCCTTTGCTATTGATTTTCAGGAGCAGCCGGAGGACCAGGACTGGCTGATGCAGCTGGTCCTGCCTTGAGCAGGAGTGTGGGGCTGGAAGACCTGTGGCCATTTTGTTTGCTAGAAAACAGTTGCGTAACTCACAATTGATGTCGGTGATATTGAAGTACTTGGAAGTTCTTTTAGCCTCTGACCAGATAATATTATATATCACATCACCAAGGGTTAGTTATGCAAAGCAAGAGAGTACTTAGTTAATCTGTGTGTATTCCACAGAAAGAATTACTATAAATATGTATTTCAATTCATAAATACATTTACAGTGCTTCTGCTGGGTTTCTTCCACATATATTTTAGCAAACAGATTCATGGGCAGGCATGATAGAAAAAAAAACAAACAAAACCAAACAAACTTGGAGATTATTTGCAGGACACGCTCACCAATTTATACATGTGAATATTCTCTGCTTAAATATTATTTCGCAACCAAGAAATATAAGGAATAGTACGTTAAATGTGAAAGAGCTCATTCTTTCAGTACTCCCAAAGAATAACTTCAGTAACATTTACAGAGTAGGGATAAACCTCCAGTGGCCTAGCACTGTTCCCAATCAAGCCGATGAAAACCTTGCTATTTATTTCAGCTGGACAATCTCACAGCTATTTTAGCAATTAGGTTCATGGAATTAATTAATTACATAAAATTATAAGCAATTTGTAGACAAATACAAAGAAATTAAATTAACTGGATAAATTATATGCTGTGAACCACTCAGCTGTAATACTTACCTTTTGCTATTGTGCACCCTTAGAAATATTCCAAATAAAAGATACAGTTCAATAAAAGGGACTTTTTCATAAAACTAAGAATAATAATTGTCATAAGATGATTTAATTGATATGTGGATTATTTTATAAAGTTTTTGGTGAATTTTATGAAGCTGGTAAATTCCAAAACATCTCCTGGAAATATAGCACAAAACAAAATCACTAGTGCTCTCTCCCTTGTTTTTCTGAGTCCAGCATTTAAATCTGTGCAGGATCCTGTCCCTCCTGGCCATTTTTCATTGAGTCAGTGAAATAATTTCCTATTATACCAGTGGCGCAAATCCTAGGGTAAAATCAGAAACAGGGTCAGGTTGCCCACAGGGAATTTAGTGCTCCAAAGCTAGAACTGATTTATTACCAACTAGTTTGTTTATAGCTATCTCTGATATCTTCTGGCTATTTTGAATTATGCATTGTTGACATGCCCTCAGCCAATCTCTACTGATATTAATAAAACATTGAAAACAATAGGTATTCAACTAAGAACAGAGTAAAAAAATGTTTAAAGACCTCTATATATGTTCCAATAGGTGCTTCAACAGGGTGAGGCTTGACATCTTATAGGACTGGGCACCAGTATAGTAGTAGCATCAGTAAAGTACCTTTGCTGTGACCACACGGTACAATGAGGAAGCTGGCAGAAGGCTAAAAACCAGACCTCTCATTCCATTAGAACCATTATCAACTAAAAATGTATGCTTTCAGAAAAAGACAGGAGATTGGGAAACAAAAATAAAAATATGTGGGGAAATCACAAAATATGGGAGATTTATAGATTTACAGCTGCAGCAGGCCTAGATGGAGAAAGTGAGACAGCAGAAAAGGGATTAGGATTAGGATTGCTTATGCACTTATATAACATTTGTTCTAAATTTGATTACAGTACTCAGTAAAATGAGAACTCAGTATTCATCATGCACAGCAAAAAACTTCACGTCAGCATCATCATTTACATTTGCAAAAATAATTACGAATCATTTGTAAAATGCTTTAATTATGTTAATCAGCCAATGTTTTGCTGCACTTTGAAGACATAAAGCATTGTAGGAACTTCAGAGAGCAGCCGTATGTTCCTTTGTCTCATTTGGCTGCAGGAACATCATCTGTCATGTTCACAGCTATTTTTTTTTTGTCTGCGGAGACCGCAGACATCCCTGCATGGTAGATTATTGCACCCTACTTCTAGAATAGTAGTCCACAGATAGATTTTTTAAATTAAATAAATACGTACATACATATACACACACAAATTTTGAGTATTCAATTTCAGATTTATGAAGCTTGAGTTTAAGAAGTGCTAAACACTTCCTGTGATTTTATTCATTACTGTAGTTAGTTCTGAAGTTTGACTCTGAAATTATAGACAGGTTTCTGAAACCCCAAGCCTACGTGACTTTTCTTGAAGCTCAGCCAGAAGTGAAAAGCGGAGGTGTTGTGGTATCAGTAGTACCGTGCTCTCTCATTAGACTATACATACACTTTTCTTGTATGAAATACAACTTGTGCTAAAAATAATCTTTTAATTATGGTACTCCATCCTAAAGGTCAGTAAAATCTCATTTGCCAAGAGTAGTATATATAACCCCACTTTACTACGTTTACCCCGAAATAAAGAGGGGAAAAAAAAAACCCCAACCAAACCCCTTTTTGTGATTGTTATTCAAAACCACCAGTGTACATCAGTGCTAACCTAAACTAAGTGACAACGTGCTGCGTCTGGGGGTGAGGAAAGCGTGACTGGGATGCACAAACCACCACAGGGCACAGCATGGGCCAGGGGCTCCGGCAGGGGCCAGGGAGCGGTGGGGGATCCCCAGACTGACAGGCCAGGATCTATCCCTCCACCCTACCGAGGGAACAGGGCCAGCTTGGATATGGTAGCCACATTCAATCAAGAGACCAGATCATCAGTTTATGGTGACAGAGCTGGAATGAGGTCAGGGTCCGGACTGACAGGTCCATGACTGGGCAAGGCTGGAGATTGGCATCCCATGGTGTCATTGGGGCAGGATGGGCAGCCCCAGGCTGCTGAAATGGAGCCCCCAGGCCCATGGGCAGGATGCGGGGAGGGTCTAGGGGATGCTGCTGAGATCCACAAAGGTCCATTAGCACCCTCAGGGCCCTGACAGCACAAGGGAGTTGAGCCATTTTTTGGAGACAGCATGGCGGTGCTGGTGGACACACCTACAGTCCTCCGGAGATCAGCCTGGAGATCTGGAGTGTTACACACATGTTAGCACTTGGTTTAGGTAGGAAGGATGGTGGTGCTTAAGGGACTGAAGATACTCACTCTGAGATGCAGATTGGTCTCATAGCAAATATCAGCTGGAGGTGTGATTAATTTACAATTTCTGAAGTGCCAAAAACTTTACTGTAAACACTGTATTGGAAGGAAGAAGTGGTTTTCCCAGCTTATTCTGTTTGGCAAATGCTTTTGCTAAACCCTTTTGCTGTATAAAATGCATCTGTTAGAAAAGACTGCTTTTACAGCTGTAGTAATAAACAGCCTCAACAGTGTTGAGTAAGTGCAAGCTAGTGATTTTGCCTTGATCTGGGAGACCTTCTCACATCCGCTGGTGTATCTGAAACCTGTGCTCATGGCCAACATTGGCAAAGCTCTTTTCTTTTGTCCTTTACAGCCCAAAGTGGCTTTATCAGTTTTAGATGAGGCACTGAAATTTTCTTTACCTCTCCAAGGTGTCTGTCTTGCCCCTCCAAGCTGTCTCTGCCCTGTTTGCTGAGGCATTTGTGTAACCCAGACACACTGGAGCCCCAGGCTTTGTCATGGACATGCCTGAGCGAGGGAGTAACCATTACTCTTTAAGTCACTCGTACAAAGCAGGTACACAGTTAGAGTCACCGTCCACCAGTTTAATCTCTCACACTCTAGACAAAGGGACCAATACTGGGCAATATCCTGTCACATACCATTGATGCCCATGCCAAAATCCTGGGGAGTTGATGGAGAACACTGAATTAAGGCACTCCTAAATTATTTTGCCTTTATCCTTGGATGAGCTGAGAGAAGGTAAGAGCCTTGAAGAGGAGCCTCTGTAATCCCAGCTCATTGCTGCTGGAAGTGGCAAGATCCATAGGCACCCAAGTTAGGTTTTCAGCATTCAACTTGGCTACAACCCAGCCAACAGCACAGCAAGGAACACCTTGCGGAATATCTGCTTCATGATTTGACTGTAGTATAGGGACTTCTAAGCTAGCTTTATATGAGCTAGCTCAAATACTAGAAAAGCTGAGCCCTGGAAACATAAAAGTACAAAATACAGATATACTGTTAGTTATGACAATCTTACTTTATAGCTAAATCCCACTGAGATTTAGTAACAAAGCTTTTTCCCCGCTTACGTGACTTGTAAAGTCAGAACCAGAAGGTGCTCTCAGAAAAACTCTATCATCAAATTCAATACTTTGTCCTCCAGGAAATGGAACTTCAACCTCTACAAGAGAGTGTTTGAAATTCTACCTCCCACTACCTGGAGAATGTCCCATATAGTAGATGTTGAAATATTTTGAAAATAAGCTATTAAGCCAAGACAGAGCATGTACAGCCATGAACAGATTTTCTCTCTTCCTTCCCCACAAAGATCTCAAACTGCTTTCCAAAGTAACGTACTAGGTGTGTGTTTGTATTGCAGTCGTCACGGTAGTGTCCTAGGAGACTAGTGTCAAGAGACCTAGATACTAGTTGCTGTGTTTATGTGGTTTATTCTAAGAATTTAATCTTTCATTATCCACTCAGTGGCCCTAACTGAGATGCAACAAAGCAGAAAAAAAACCACCTTCCCTGTAGAATTATGAGATGAGTGTTTATCAAGCAATCCAAACATTGAGATGCATCCTTTTCTGCCTGGCAATTTTTTACAAGGGCTAACCATGAGATGATATACGAATGTGTGCAATAATCACTTAAGTATATAAATTACAAAAGTAAATTGTGATAGGATGAGTATAAGAATGAAATAGTTGCAAAAGTATATTTTTATAAATCATTAAATAAAGAGCCTGGAGAAAAATTCACATTTTACAAGGTTATCCATGTTTATAATACAGAATAGCAAAATGATGTCACTGTCCAGGATATAATAGCAATTAACCGACTAATCTTAACAGATTTCCTCACAAAACCCTGTTTTGCAAGAAGATGAGTCCTCCAGTTTCCATCAAGACAGGGCCATTGGAGATGTTCCAAACCTTACAGGCCTTGGGTTCAAAATTTAGCTCTTCCTTTAAAAAAAAGAAGGAAGAAAAGAAAGGGTATGAACAACCAGTTTTAGTCTTCACCCTGGTCATACTCAGCTTCATGAAGCTAAGGGATGGCTTTTAAACATTTCCTATTTCCTTTAATCTTGGACTGCTTCCCCAGGAAAAAAAAGCAGTTCTAGAGAAGGCCACAAGCCAAACATTATGGCTTACAGGCAACACATAATTAAAAAATTAACAATGAGGCTGAAAGGGAGGATGAAGTACAATGTTTTTCACAGCTTGCTCTTATCCTGGGGCCTTGCGAACTGGGTAGCACTGACCCTAAATTCTATGACCTGCATTTAGCAGGCCAGGCTATTCCACACAGCCAGGATATCATGTAAGTGCAGAGCATCTTTTTGTGGAGTGTGTGGTGCAAAGTCCTCTGTGTGCGTGCAGGGGACCTGACAGGTTTGACCTTCTGCATGCTGCATGGATCCCCTAACCTGGCACTCTGGGATCTGGCCCTGTTGAGCTTAAATGTGTTGGGTAGAGGTTGAAGCTCTACACTGTAAAGCTTTCAAGTGAAAATTAAAAAAACAGTAACAGAAAGGTGAGGTTTTACATCAGGATCCAGGTTTTAGCAACTGAGAGAATGGGTAAGAAGAAGAAATAACAAAATAATGCGCTATTCTGTCTTGGAAATGTCACCTTGTGTATCCTGTAATTTAATCTGATCTTATTTCTTGCAGGGCACAAAAAAGAAATAACAAACTACACACAAGGTTTTCCTTTAAAAAGCTCAGTTGATTTTCTAACTATTTTACTTTTTCCCTGAAGACTGGTTGCTCTAGGCGAGAATCCACATGTGTGTTTAGATGAAGGGCCTTGTGACTGATTATCTGTATATAATTGGTGCTTCAACCAGTAATTGAATGCCTGTGGAATAAAGATGCCTTGAAGAAACCCTGTGTCTCTCAAGCAGCTCTTTCTAGGGATTAGAAATAAAACAAGCATTTTTATAGTTAGTGTACATTTTTAATTAGCACCGTAGTTACCTAAGTAAATAATGCATAGATTAAAATACTCCTTTAAAGAAATGACAGAATACTTAATTAAAAACAAAATAATGAGTGAGAGGAATTCTCCACCAGGAAAATGGTGAACTGTAAGGAGCTATTACTAGTCCTTTGCTACACAAACCTACGTCCCTGCTCCACTCCTCTTAGGCGTTCCTCTTTTTCTGTTTGGCCCCAAAGGACACTGGTACTCACTGGTAGCAATACAAGACCTGGGCTGCCTCCCTGCCATGCTGCCAGTGCTCCAGAGTGCACTGGCCCTCTTTGCTATCCCGTGCCTCCTTTGCACTGCGGCAGCAACCTGGGATGTGGCAGGGAAAAGGGTTCAGTGACCAAGCTGAAAAGTTTTCAAAGGCAGGAATGCTGGAGGCAGCTCAGCCTCTGGCATCAGTGCCGTAATTCTCATCTCATGATATACCAGATGTGGCCATACAGCCATAGAGCATGCCAACACTTCACCAGCTCCTGCTGAAGAATGGCCCCAAGCCACTGTTCAAGAATAATAGAAATGCATGAATGTCTCACAGAAGAACAAGTCCAGGGAGTAACATCAGCAGCCTCAGTGTCAATTTGATGCTTGTGTGTTCAGGCAATAATTCTGTGGTTACCAATGTTTAATTTTAATAAACCTAAAAGTAGTGCCATTGATTACATAAACATTACTCATACAATTAAAAGCTTGCTGGACCTAACATTTAAGTGTGTGCTTTCATGCTGGTGTACACATTTTTATATCAGACAACATTTGTGTCCTCATCTGGCTAAGCAAACATCTAAAATCATTGCTCTCAGCATTTCTCAACTGGAAAGCTTGGAGTCTCATCAAGAAAGCCTAGGCGATGGGTTAAACCTAATCTTCGTATCAGAAGGTGACTTTTTTCTTCAGCAGTTGCTTTTTTTTCTCTGTAAGCCAGCTGCGCAGATTCAGGGCAATATTTTAAAATGGGATCTCAGAGATGGGAATCTTAATTCTCAATACAGTTGACCTTTGATTTCAGAAGTTCTGGAGTGTTATTGGCTAATCAATATCTGGCTTGGCTGCTCTGCTTCAATTTTTCTCTTCTGAAAACGATTTACCTCTCAAGGGTGAGATGAAACTTCATAAATGTCTAGTGTGGGCTTTTTAACAATTTAAAAGGTGCAAAGTTTTACTAGCCAGAATGCTAGGCAAGGATATTATTCTGTTGGAATTTTGCTGTATATTGGAAAAGGAATACAGTCAGAGTCTTCTGCCACACCCAGCGAAATAATTCCATCCTATCTATACCCTTTCATCCACTAAAATAGACACTTTTTAAGTGGAAAATATAAACTGCAGGGTTCAAATCACTTGTAAATTGCTTCCAAGTTTTGTCTGGTGAAACAGTATCATTACAGCAACATGGAAGAGGAAGCGCAAAGTAGCTTTATGTAACAGAACTACAAGCCGTGGAACTAGAGGCTTACAGAAAGTGCAACTCATACTTGAATTTGGCAGGGACACAGCGACACACGTATGTGCACTTCAGAGAAATGGCATACGATTTTTAGTGCGTAGTGGTCAGGATCCTGTTCTACATCTGATGATAAAGGAGGAGCACAAGAATATTGAGTGTGTCAGTTAAGCTGCTGGCTTAAGGCCACTCTCCAGGCAACGTGCCATAGCTGTGAAATCACTCTGTTATTTTAGACTTCACATTAGATGAATAGGGTAGTGCAAGCTGTTTGAAACTCAGCTTTGATGTATTTAAATGTTTTGAAATAATACTTAGCATTTAACAGAGAGTTTTGCTAACATTAGCTTTCCTAAGTGCCTGATAAAAATAGTCTTATTCCCCACTGTTTTAAGGTTATTTTTCTAATTAAATGCAGATGCTTAAACCATCAGCATTCACCACAAGAATCGGTTGTTCAGACGTTATATCATCTATCTTAAATGCTGAATTATGTCCTAAATTTCTAACTGAGCACTAAAAACTACATTAGCTCTATGGCAGATATGATTACGATTCGTTGTTGTATCTCGTAATTACCTGGAAACAGATGGGAATGGCAGGAATAGTACGGTGATCTTCACACGCAAAAGGACTTCTCTTTAAGTCAGCGTCAAAGTTGCCATTGACTTCACTGACAACGGTATTTGGTCACAAATACCCAGGTCTTTACTGCTTAAAATAATCTCCTTTAGTTCTTAGCCACCCAGGCCCAGAAGCTGCAGACTTGTATCGCTGTGTGTCAGTGCTTGAAGCTGAACACTGTTTTGTTTTCATAAACAGTAGGTGTTTTCAAAGCAAAACAGAAGATTTCAAAGAGATCACCGCCTGACATCAACACATTTCAACATCCAATTTTAACCGAGCAGCAGTTTAGCACGATACTGCCAGTGGCAGGAAAAGAGAAAGGTGCCAGATCCTCCCAGCACGTGGGATACCTACACACTCTGCACTTACTTTTTCAGTTTAAATCAGCGGTTACCAGGCCTCTTTTCAAAGCCTTTATTCCCACATGTGCGTGTTTTGCATTCTTTCACAAGAAAACAAAGATAAAAGTAATGAAGTTCTGAGGTAGCTTCATTTTATTAGAAAACGGGAGCCTCAGAGGCTGGCGGTCCCAGAGACCTGGCAGGCTGCGGCTGGAGCTCCTTTATGGGGGGGAAGGGAGGGATTTTTTCCAGGCCCCCCCTACCCAAGTCCCTGTAGGAGGCTGCTTGGACTCGGGTCACCCGGGCCGACGGGTGGCCCTTGGGATCCTGGGGGCAGTGAAGGAACGAGGACCACCGCTTCACCCCGCGCAGACGAGGCCCGAGGCTGGTCAGGCGCTTCACCCCCCCTCCCCGCCCCCTTCCTCCGCTCCACCC
>VYXH01006729.1:654873-729695 GCA_013397275.1 Burhinus bistriatus | reverse complement strand
CGCGGGGGCGGGGGTGGGTGGCGGGCCGGGCTGAGGGGCAGCAGGGCGGGAGTGTGTAAGGGAGGAGAGTCCTCCCCTCCGGCGGGAGCGGGGAGGTGTAGGGGCTGGGGAAACCTGCAGGCTGCACTTGGATCGTTATTGTCGTTTTTTAAAATTTTATTTGTAACACGTATCGGAGGGTTTGGGGTGTTTCAGGTTTGGTTGTTTGGGGTTTTTTTTTGGTGGTGTGGGGATTTTTTTTGTTTGTTTCGGTTTTTTTTCCTCCTTGAAATCACGTTCACACAGAGGAAAGCGCGTTCCCTTACCTGTGGCCCCTTTCGAGAAGGGCTCCCCAAACTTCTTTTCACGGGGGAATGACGGTGCCTTTTTCCGTGGACCGACACTTGAGGGATTTGCCACCTCTCTTCCTCCTTCACGTTGCGAAATCTTCCAAGGCTTTTTCACCTGATGTGCGTCTGTCTCATGCCGCCTTCGTTTCCCTGTGCCTGAGAGCTTTGCAGCCGTTGCCGCTGCGTGTGTGTTAAGGCTTTGAAAATGACGAGAAATGGAAGAAAAACATCCGTGAAATGCTTTCCGGGGGAGGGGGAACCACTTGAAAAAGGCTACAGAGAGAGGGTGTCTCCCTCTAAATAGGCGCTACTTGCTGTGCTTGTATTAGACTGTGCAAGGGAAATAACATCTGTGGTGCTATAGCAGGGAAGTACACCGAGTTTGGCTGTTTTGATTGAAGTTTTGGTTTGATTGAAGGGCTTCCTGTGCCCCCTTCAGCATGATTTCTCTTGCGTTTTCTCAAGGGGAGAAATTGCTTCTAAAAGCCGTATTTACAAACTTATTTTCTCTATTCGTTGGAGTTACCTTGCATCATAGAGGTTGCCCAGGTTAGTACAAGAACTTGTATCGGGTTTTTATATTTTAATGGTTAAAGCTTGTGTCTCATTGATGATTTGTTACATCACTTTTTACAAAAAAAAAAAAAAAGATAAATTCTTTTCTTGGTGGTTTTTTTTCCCCCTCTTCTTCCTCTACCTTCTTTCCTGCGGCCATGGAGTTTCCCAGATGTGTGTGAAGCACAGAGCTTGTGGTGATGGTCTCAATGCTGGCTTGACAGTGCACCCTAGTTTGGTGTGACACCAGGAGTTATTGACCTGGAAGTTAGTTGCTCTGTCTGAGCTCTGACTGCACTCTTCTGTTCTGTTACAATCACACCCAAGTTTTTTAGAATAAAGCCTGTTTGACGTAACATAGCTATCATTTTTTCCCCTTGAAGGTGGCTTGAGGTTTGTGTGTGTGGTTTTTAAAGCAGCATTCTGTAGAGTTTAGGACTGCATCAGTACTAGGAATTCATGTGTCAAACATGACTGCTTTTCTCTCTATGAGTACACTGACAAGCTTTCCAGAAACATGTTTGCCCTTAATAGAAAGTAAAAACTCAGTATAAGACAATGAGCAATAAACCTAGTAGTAAGAGGTTTTTGTTCTTCTAAAGGAAACTGTTTGATGGAAAATAATGGCTTAAAACTTGCACTAGTTTTGACAGGGAAGAATTAGTGTAGTAGAGGAAAGGGATACTAAAAAGTCAAGATGCTTGATCAGATGTTTAAGTATGGTACTAAGGAAAAAAAAATATTGGAGTGAGGCATGGTTTGTGTTTTCTATAAACCTCGCTGTTTTACCTTAATGGCTTCGTTGTTTCACAGCTCATAAAGATGAAAAATGGCCCAAGATAGGTATCACACTGCATGTTTCTTCTGAGGGACACTCGGACAACTCATCCCCATGTGTAATCGTTGGTTTAACATAGATCCCACCATACCTTTGCTTCTTCATATGTCAGTGATGTTTAGTTTCTGAAAGAATGTCAGAGGGCTGACAACCTGGGGAAAGATGCTGAGAAAATAATTAGAGCAAGCGGGAAGAATGGGGTGGCAGAAATAGGGTTGCTTGTACTGTGGAGTTTAAGGAATACCCAGACTATTTGAATCAAAGGGTGGCAAAATCTGTGCCTGATTTATTTCTGATAGGAGAAGAGAAGAATGTGTGGGTTTGGATGCCTTTAGAGCATGTATTTGTACCTGTGCTTGATGTGGCAACAGGTTTTGAAAAAAGTGTTCTCTTCCATACGGGAGGGTTGGAACCAGGCAAATACGTGGGAGTGATTTAAGTGGGATGTTGTAGTAATACAAAAGAAAAACGTTGGTGTGCAGACATGTTGGAAAGTAGGGAGGGACTGCTACTTTGCTGAAGGTGCTTTTAGGTAGTTATTAAGTACTCTGTACAAAATCAACAAATTTTTTGCAACTTCTTGTTTTGAAGGACAGTATTTCATATACTAATTAATGAGATTGTCCTGAGTGTATATGATCTTGAGAACTTGTGTTCTCGAGAGTTGTAAAAGGGTTGGGGAAGATGAAGCAGGTGGTCTTAGAAGTAAACAAGGAGAGGACCTGGTATGGAATTCAAGTTATTTCAGCTAAGTTAAGTGGTGACTTTGCTGTGCTTTAGTCTGTGAAAATCTGTGTATGCCTGTATAGCTACATAAAGGGATGACTAGTCCTCTGAGAGCAGGGGACATGCTGAGAATGTGAGACTTTCTTCATCTTTATTATGGTCTGACAAGTCCAAAACGGTTTTATAACTGAGGTATTATTTGTCTTTTCAGTGATTTGTTGTGTGACAGTAATACTGTTGCTCTGTCTGCAGTGCCTGTGTGGGATTCTCTTACAAATCATCAGTTTGTTTTGGTATCTTGGCCTTCGGTGTGCTGTGTTTGCTCACCACCCTTTGTTAACACCACCCTACACAGATAGTTTATCAGTTTTTCTTCATCTAATGCTGTCCCATACTAAATAAACTGTGTAGTAAGTCATTAACAGCATGCAACTTTCTAGTTGATAATGATATTGTAATACAGTAATACTAAGTTAATAGTTGGAAGTGCTTAAGTTTTAGTAATAAAAAAATGTAGAGACAAATGGAGTACTGCTCATTGCTTTGAGTAAAATGCCCTGATGTATTTCAAAGACAAGCTTTTCGCAGGAAAGATGCCTGAGTTCCAGCTCTGTTACCTTGAGATCTCAGAAAGACAGTAGGCATGGGGATTTGTGGAGGGTTGTGTAACACCACAGGCACAGCCAACCCGGCTTGAAAAAAAGCAGCCAGGTAAGCAGCACTTGGTAGGAAGCATGATTAATATTCAGGAATAGTACACTACATTTTATTTGCATTTCTGAATATGCAGGGTTAGACTACGTAGCTGATCTATGTACAGCAGAGCTCTCCTGGCCAAGTTGTGCAGTACCAACACAAAACAAGAGTACGAAGTGGCTTTTGTAATGCTCAGTGACTTTCTGTACCACTTCTAGTTTGATAGATTTATGACAGTGTTTGGACTGTGCTAATGTCCTGGTGGTGTACGTGGAGTGTAGGAGCTGTTGCAGTGCTATTAACGGAAAGTAATGACAACTTCAGTTGTCTGGCAAGGAGTTCTCCAAAAACTATGATAGCATACCCTTGTACATATGATCTGAGCTGCATAATTTTGAACTATTAGCCCTGTCAAGTGAAGAGGAGTCTCTGGATTTCCCTTCTAGTTGCTGTTATGTGGAGTTTGGGCCTTTTGATCTGTTATTGAACAGTTCAATGGTGTACAAAAGATACCGCATGCAGAAAACCTAAGAGCTACCTACCTGGTCCCTCTTTTATAAATGACAGTTCAAGAGAAGCAGAATTATGCTGTATTTGGCAGAGTAACTTCCTACAACTTAAGAACCTGAACGCTGTTGTTGTGCACTGACAACAACTTTTACGCTATGTGGAGCGAGGTATTTGGGCAAATGCAGCTTTGATATTTGGAAGTCAAAGACAAAATGTATGGATTAATTCATTTGGATCGCTGTCTTTTAGTTGAAAAACCTAGTTACCAGACTATTTTATTTCGTGGTTATAGGAGGGTTCAGATTGGGAGGGACATCAGGAGTTCATCTAGTCCAGAAGTTCTACGTAGCCTGCATTGAGAGATGGTCACAGGGAATGTTTGACTGCTGTGTGTTGGTTGTCCCTGTCATACCCCACGCCCCCCTCAGGACAATATCTGTGAGAGTGTTCTTGGTCATCTTTTGGATGCATCCTAATGAAAACTTTCTTCTACTAATAAGGGAAATATTTCCTTGAATAGGTTAGCACTTAAAGGACTGTATTTTTGGGATCTTCTTCCCTTTCCTTCCAGGTGTTGGTATCTGCTAAGATGTTCTGAGAGGGGAAGATGATATTCTGTGATAACTTGCAGTTATTGGCATTCTGAACAAGGTGGACAGCATTTGATCTCATTGTTTGCACTGACATGTGTGTATTATTTTCACTTAATTATTTTATAGAATTGAACCAGTGCAGTTACTTCTTTTTTTTTTGTTTTCCCTGAAGAATTCTCTGTATTTTTTGAATGCTGAAAGTACTTTGAACTAATCCAATGACTGAGAATCCTAGCTTCTAAAATGATGTTGCTTTTCTGGAGCACAATTTTCCCCTCTCATTTCTTACTTATCATTGAAGCCTTTTCCCCTTTTTGGCTAAAATTAAGTGGGTGTTTGTTATTGTATACTAGAGAAATAAATGGGTATTTGCTCAAAAGAGTTCCTCTGGTTCAGACTGCTAATACCTTCTGTATTGTCACTGAAGGATCAGTGAGATGCGTGTTAGAACAGCCCAAAGGTTGTACTGCTTTGGTTAGAGTAGTTTGAGAACTGGGGGTTAACAACCCCCCTTCTTGTAACTTCACACAGGATAAAATGTGGCCCTATTTATTTGCTAGATATTCTGTGATCTGCTGAGCTAGTCCTCCCATTGTGTTTGGGTCTTTTAACCTTATTTTCTTTTTGTACTGTGCGACTGCTGAAGGCTAATACATTTGCAGCACAGTGTGTTCCAAAGCGTGCAGAACCTGGCCCTGTCTTCAGCCAGCTGTCTGTTCCAAACAGAGACATCCGTTGCGTCCCGTGTGTAATTTTTAAATCTTGTCTCATAAAAATTAAACTCTAAATTTAAAAATTGCCTGCCAAAACCTAATCAAAGCAGTCTTGACACTGTTTTTTTCAAAGACCAGTTTAAAAATGGGAAAATCAGGGTTGTCTGATGTGCTGCCTTGCTGTGAGACTTGGATGTTGACCTGTATCTTGTCCCATCCTTTTTTTTTTTTTCCTAGCCATAAGCCTTTTAGGCAGCAAATTTTTA
This sequence comes from Burhinus bistriatus, assembly GCA_013397275.1. Taxonomy (NCBI): domain Eukaryota; kingdom Metazoa; phylum Chordata; class Aves; order Charadriiformes; family Burhinidae; genus Burhinus; species Burhinus bistriatus. The sequence continues at coordinate 724,469 of VYXH01006729.1, read as the reverse complement.
TTGTGCCAAACTTCCACTTGTCACACAATACTATGACCATTTCATTGTCTGTATGACATTCCTGCACTAACAGGGTCGTGCTCTGTTACCAGCTACTGTCTGTTTATGTTTTCTGTGACTGAGGGAGAAAAGTATTATTTTGTTGACAAAGACCAAAACCTTTTTGTGTTCTGGTCAGTAGGTGGTATCTGGGGCGATGGTCAGGGTGGATGCCTCTTTGTTTGTTGGTAAGAGATTGCCTCTGAACTCTCATCAGAAGGTGACATTCATAATCTAAGGCAAGTAAATACGTGCTGAATGTAATAGCATTCAACATGTGTTTTGGATATCATTGATATTCATTTTTCTAGTTTTGGATGGGTTGGCTGAATTCATTAAAACTTTTGTTTGCTTTCTTCTGGGGTGGAGGCATAGAAGTTATAAAAGAAAAATGTAATAATGTGTTTAAATTTCATTAAAAGCATAATGACTTGTGCCTTTCACTAGTGATCTGTCGTCTATTTTTCTTTATTGTATTATGGTGTCCCCAGGAGTTATGACTGTTTTTGTAACTATTTCACCAGGCAAAAGGTATCTACAGTATACCTTTAAAAAAAAATCCTCTAATTTCTAGCGCAAAATCTGTTTGTAAGCCAGCAGGTAAGAACTGCAGCAAAATAGATCTGACAAAGTGCCTTTGTAAACGCAAGGTCATATTTTCCAGCAAAAGACAGGTGACATATTTGCAGCTAGACTTTTTTTTTATATAAACCTTTTTTCAACTGTGGTTGGGGAAAAAAAAAAACAAACCCAAAAACCAAAAAAAAACCCACAAAAAACCCACAAAAAAACAAACCAAACAAAACAACCACGTAGCAATAGCACAGACCATGGCAGAAAAAATAGAAAGTAGGACCAACAGTTACACTGTGATTTAAAAAACAAAACTCTGCAATTCCCTGGCTTCCCACATACTGTGACTTAAGTGGATTCTTTTTACTTGTTTACTTTATGTAAAAATAAGCATGGGAAAGGAGAACTTTCCTGTAAATGGGAAGCAGAGATAATAATGTAGACAAAAGGCAAGCTGTTTGTTTTCATCCTGAAATATTTTACCAAGGAAAGAAGTTTTATATGGTTTATACCAAAAAGTATGTTTTGTTATACATTTTGTTACTCTCTTACTATTTGCTTTGCACATTTTTGAGCTAGTTTTATGGATGGCTGTGCTAATTTTGGCAGATATTTATGTACCTGTTTGGAAAAAGAATTGCAACAAAATAGAAAGGAAGCTTAACATTTAGCAAGCTTTAAGGATAAACTAGTTTGTAGACATGTCTGAAAGCAGGACATTAAACTAATGCTTATATCACAAATCATGTTTGAAATGGAATTGAAACTTAGTCATATTCGATGGAGTACACACAGAACTAATGTTAAGTTTTACAGAGCAGGCTTTATGAAAGCATGTTAAAAAGAAGAGCTAGACAGTTCTAGCTATGAACTAAATTATCTTCTTGTTAAATTTCTTGAGCAACAACTGTCAGAGCAACTGTCAGTATAATTTTGGCATAGATTTTGAAAAAGCCTTAAGATTTATTATTTTGGGGTGGTTTAGAGGGAAGAATTTTTGAAAAGGTTTGTTTGTTTTTTGGTTTTGGTTTTTTTTTCCATACTGAAGGAATACATGAATTAGACTTGCAGTGCAGGAGTTGGTCAACCTAAGTAGCTATTGCCTACTGGAGCCAATCTAAACATTGAAAATGGTGGTTTTCAGTATTCGTATGGGATAGTGGTCATATGAGTAGCCCAGAACAGGAGCCCTTCATGCTTGTGTAAAATAGTTTTATAAATGACACTTCAGAGAAGTGGGTAAACAGCATTTCATTTTAAGATAATAGTGCACATAGGGATGTATGATTCTTCTGTATTTGTCCTGTCATGGACTCAACAAATTTAGTTTTTGTATATGGTGAAATTGTTAGCTACAAAATTGGAACTGCTTTCAAATTTTAAGTGAAAACAAATTCATAACCTGTCACGGATTTGAATGCCTTATGTAATCTTGAAAATCAAAGAAAAATATTTCTCATATAAAATGACTTAAATGAATCCAGGAACTGTGCAGAAAGGGTACAATTAGATTTTTTTTACAATTTTTTTTTTTAGATACTATGGTTGTTCAAGGTATATGAAGGATTTGTGTGTTTCATTTACTGTACTGGTTCCGTATTTCTTAGTGTGACTTTATTTAGTAACTGCTATTTCTGTGTGATTGATTATTGCAGAATTTTAGTACTTTCCATGTTCAAAGTACTTTCTGTGTTTTGACCAGTGTTGTTAATAGTAGCTATTAATTTGAGATCTCACTTCTTATTTTATAAAATGTGATACCCTGTAGTTACCTCCTATTGGGTGTCTAAAGTCACACTTCAGCTTTGAAAATCATGCCTACTCTCCATTTGTATGTGTCTGAGAGGGAGATGGTACTGCAGATAAAGATAAGTAATTGCTGGAGCCCACAGTGGAAAACCGTTAGTTCTGAAATTAAAACTGTGTGGTTGGAACTTCAAAGACATCTTCATTCCCCCTTCTTTAGAGCAATGGGCTGCTTTGGGAATCGCAGTAAAAGACCAGACATTCTGGACCACGGCTACTGTCAAGCCTCAGCTTCTCTTAGACCTCTTGGACCTTTATCATAATGCATTTTTTAAGGAAAAAATTGAGAGCACTGAATGGCCTTCCAAAGTTGTTTGGGAGCCACTAGCCATGTCTTTGAGATTGAGGCTTGCTTCTAAGAATCTGAATGTTAACTAAATTGCATTCCTTATTAGAGTTGACACATTTATTGTAAAGTCTCTGTTTTCTGTCCTCTGTGGTGCAGATCGCTTTGCCATGTGTATGTTTGATTCTTGCCAGAAGACTCCACAGTCATTTTCCTCTCCTTTAGTGATTTCCTAATTCATTGCTTATTACTAGCACATTTTCCCCTCTGCAACAGTATAGACAGCCAATTTTTTAAAAACTTGCCATTGTATCCAAGTAGTGCAGAATGTGTGGTTAGAGGACATTGATATAGTTGGATGTGTCTTGACACCCCACAAATCCACAGTTTTTTGGTGAGCTGTTAATGACAGTTAAAACTCATTAAGTTTATTTTGCTTGAGCTGGCGTTACTAGTCATAGAATTTTTTCTTGGTCTGGAGTTTGACTGGCAAAATTATATGCATGTGTACAACTTTTTTCTTATCACTGCTGAAGAGTTAGAGCAAAAATATCACTGGATCTGTTTATTATTGATAATTTTCATAATCTGTGTGTCTGAGTGTGAAAGGGAGCATCCTAAAATAAAGCAACGAATGAGGAATGTATTACAGGCATTTGGAGAATTCTAATAGTCCTGTAGAAAAAATGTGAAACTTGGAATTCTGTTGAAGACAGTCACAAAAAAGTAGCTGTTATAAGGCGCTAGGTTTGTTTTATTATATTATGTCCAAAATGGATTATGCTTTGTAAATACTGTCATTTGGATTTTAGGGGAGGATAAAAAAGCCAGTTACTTAATTGATCCAAAGTTGGGGTATTTCAAAATTAAGCAGTGTACCTAAATCTGTTAAAATTCTTCGCTACTAGCAGAAAATGGACATATCATAACAGTCTTTGAGAGCGCTATGTTAGAAAGCCTAACATGCATGCTCAGCTCGCTTTTCCGTTGTGATGTTATTGGTGTTACAAGACCAGTATGTTTGACATCAGTCACCCTGAATAAAGAAACTGGCACAGAGAAATATGTTACCAGTGAATGAGGCCAGTTTAGCTTGGTTGTTATTTTTGCAGATAAATAAGGAGAAGGTAGATGGCTTTTTAAATTTTAAGTAGGGATTTTTCCAAGTTATTTTTGTGGGCATTTTGAGAAAATAAAGTAAATTAAGGACAGCTTGAGCTGTATGTAACTAGGACTTTGTTCCAAGCACCGATATGACTTTTCTAAATACAGTAGTAGGTAGGCATTTTTTAACTTGGTGAAAGGAAGGATTATTGCTTCATGATTTCTCAGGCCTTGTTTCCTAGAGCATTTGTTTTCACAAAATAATGTAGTCTGGTTATAGGTCTTTTAGGAGGTTACAACATGATTTGTTATCAGATATTTTAAATAACTGTAGCTATAGTAAGCAGGAAGAGGAAGTTGCATGAACAGTGCATGTCTTTTATTTATTTCTTTACTGCAGTGATATTTAAAAGAGGAGGAACACATTGCATGGCACTGTGTAAACCTCAGGGTGCTTCAGCTGATTCACTACTTTAGTTGTTAGAGCAGTGTTTAAAATTGCTGTGAGAGGCTGTTCCTTCATGCTAACCTTTGATACAACAAATTCAGTTTGACTACTGCCTGGTTATATGACTGAAAGAATTACTGGCTGACTGTTTTGAGTACCAATTTACACAGACTTCTGAAAATGTGCATGGAGTGCAAATAGATCATCTTACCCAATAAAGGGAAAAGGATTCTGTGTATATTCAGAAAAAATCCAAAGCAAGAAAATCCATTTCCTCAAAACACCTTTAATCAAAATGTATCTTGGCAGCAGTGTAATAGCAGGCTCTTGGGCTATTTGCCAAGCAATGTGGTGTGCTGTTTCTGCGGCCACAGTCAGTCACCTCCCTAGGAAAAAGGCTTCCTGAGACTGAGTTTTCTTCTGTTTATTAGTTTTAATAAATAGTATGTGGTGTCCAAGGGGCTTTTGGGGGAGCTACTACTTTCCTTTGCAGTGTTCATTGTGGTTTTTGAAAGGAGGAAGAGGCTCTAATTGAGACTTCCTTCTTTCAAACCCCTTTCACATAGCAGAAGTTCTTTTAGCAAACATAATTTTTCTTTTTTTCCTTTAAAAGCTGTGACTGATGAATAAGAAACACTGGGAGATCAGGTTAAAGTATACTAGCTTTATGCAAATCGTAAGCAAAAATTGCTTATCAGATGATTTGTAATTACCGGTGCAGGTATTCAAAGATTGAAACAGCAATTTGTTGTGTGCTGGTCTCATGTTATGAATCTTAGCTGAAAGATCTGTGGATTTCTGCTTTCTGGCTTGACAGTGCTGTAGGGTGCGGGGCAAGAGGCGGGGGCATATGTGTATGCTGCCATAAGTTAATAGTGGTGTTGAAGAAATGAGAGTCTGCAGTAGGTAGGGTGTATTATATCAACAAGTGGACTGAGAAAGCACTTTTTTTTTTTCTTTGTTTATGCTTGCAGGTGTTGGCAGGGCAGTCTCATCCTTTGCGTGGTTCTTTTTTGTAGTGCTTATGTGCTTACTCTGTCTGATTCTCCAGTTGCCTAATTCGTTCTTGCTAATAATGCTTCCTCAGCAGCAACATAAAACTCTTCTTCCATGCTGTACCCTTTTGTTATACCACCAAGCTATTGGCATGACCATGCAATTGGTTTAGCGAAGGGGTAAGTTAAAAGAAAAAAACAACCAAAAAACCCTGGGAAGATGGTGGGGTTTGGGTTGGATCAGTTTTCCAGTCTGCTTTACTGTATGGCTGCATGGGCAGTTCTCCTAGCACGGTGATGGAGATGGAGACAAAATGTAGGAAGAGGTTATTTGGAGGAGAGGTGGCTGTTGAAGCCTGTTTCTTTGAAAGAAATAGCATAAAATCGCCATCAAAAATTTCTCCTCAGTTCCCCAGGATATGTTTTCTATGCTGGTTTAAAGGAGCCTAATTATTACACAGAAGATGACTTTGTCTAAATTTCAGAATGCTAACAAAATCATTGCTGAAGAGGTTTAATAAAAATTACTTTGACTTTGGTTAGAATCACTACAAATTTATAAAAAAGGAAAACTACAAATCACTTATTTGTTTTTCTTTTTTTTTTCCAAAAAGTTATTTTGGTTTGTGCTTTATAAGCCATCTTGACTCTAAACATTCGTGTGTTGTATGTAAATGGCATTCATTTAGACTGTTTTCAAAACCAAACATGTCAAGTTTATCTGGGTGCAAAATTTCTATTGGGGAGGTGTGTGTTGAAGATTAAATGAGAGCGCTGTATTCCAGGGGTAGGTAATGCCTGGTTTATGTCGATAAATCAGCTGAATGGCTGAACGTTAGCCAATAAATCTAGATTTAATTTGCATCATGAAGGGGGGGGGCAGATCAAACAGATTTTTTTTTTTCCCCAATCTTATGGTCAAATTTTGTTTTATTTATCTTTAGTTCATGTAATATACTTGATTAAGAAGATTATAATAAACTCAGCTTTATTTATTACTAAGTCAATGATCTTATGTAGAAATCTTAGGTAGAAATCACTTCACTAGATAACTGCAGGTAAACTAACTTTTGTTGAAAGATATTGGCGACAACTGAATCTTTTTACAAGACTCAGTTTAATTTAGGGATTCTCTGCTCATACTATTTGGCTGCAGAAATCCTCTGACAAGGGCGTGTTACCCTAGTTTTGCAGCTGAGTTTGATAATGACATTAGAAAGAGAAAGAACTGTCTAATAAGTGAAATTAGGAAACGGGGTGTTTTCTGCACCTCTTTGCTGTCTTGCATATAGATGCTATGCAAAATCCCTTTTCTGGGCAGAAATTTGCACTACAAATCAGTTTTATGTCAGGAACAGGATCTGTGACCAGCCCTATAGTTACAGAAAAGTTAAAGGCATTTCAGTTCTTGAACAATTAAGTTCAATGTCTGTGCAGAATTTTCCTTGGAGATGTGTAATTAAAATTTCTCTGGATGATCTGCTTGGTTGCAGTCTCACCAGCTAATTATGTGATGACAGGATTGTTGGATAATTTCAAATGATCTTTCATAGTTACAGATATGAAACTTTGGAAATCTGGGTTCTGTTCCCAGCTCTGACACTTATTTCCTGCTGTGACTACAGTCAAGTCACTAAGGTTGTTAAGGATATGTCCTTTTCCAGCCACAGCTCTGACAACTGAAGAGGTTCTTGTCCCCAGCCTGCCTTGCTTGTGCATTGACATCTCCATAGATCTGCTGACTGCACAGCTTTTGCCCTTTCTGTGTGATAAACTTCAACAAAACAGAGTCAAATGTGTATAGACGGTAATTTTAAGCTGTTTTAGCTGCATGACTGCAGCTGTAAACTCTGAGATTCTGATTTGAAAAATAGATTCCTTGCTTTTAATCAGTTGAGTCTGCTTCAGCGGAGGTATTCTCTTCTGGTAGAAGTGCTTGTGCAGTTAGGCTTGAGTTGTATGGAAATCTTTAGTCTTCATAATAAAAATGTCATTAAACTCATCAACTTTCAGGTGCTCAGATAGTGGCCTAAAAGGGGCATGTAAATGCTTTGGAAAAAATTCAGTGATACCGTAGTCACTGAAATTTTTCATTTATCTCCTAATAACTTTCAGTGAGTGGCATGGAGATTAGCATTTATCACCGTCAGAAGATTGCCAGTTGGTTTCTTTGCTTTTTCTGTTTTTTCCCAGATGTAAATCTGTTTGGTGGAATTTTTTCAGGCTGTAGAATACGACTTTCCAAAGTGAGCATGTCTGGCATTTTGTGAGTGCCAGGCATTTTCTGAGATAGAAAAGAGTCGTGTACCTAGTCTTGCTAATGGAGCACGTTCTTTTCTTGCTTGCAAAACGCTTCTATTGTGGCATTTTCTGGGATTGAGTTACAAATAATGTGTCACTAATGTCAGATATCCAAAATGCTTCTGCTACGAACATTGTTCTATCTTAAAGTATCAGCGTTTAACAGGTATGCTTTTTTAATCTTATTTTCATGCTTGTATATATTTTCTTAAAGTTTTGAACAGTTCCTTTCTTTTTGCTTTTGGCATCTTATGTATTTCTTCCAGTCCTTTCCCTTATCTACTTTTTGTTTCCCTACTCCACTCTTATCTTTAAACAAGCGTTAATACTGGAGCATGTGACTACCGCAGCCTTCCATTGCTTGTCATCTAAAGTTTATTCTCCTTCAAATCTCTTTGAAAAATCCCCCTTCCTTTCTTTCTCCCTTCTTTCTTCTGGACCTCTTTCTTTCTGAAGCAGAATGTTTCTGTAGTAATGATACCAAATACAAAAATTTGTATGTTTGAGGGGATTTTTTTAATTATTCCTTTACTTTACAATGACACCATCCTGAATGTGAACATACCTAATGCCCTATGTTAGAGAACTTTATCGATTAAAGAAAATTGTTGGTTGGTTATACCAGCCATTTTTTTTGTAGCTTATTGTGCTCGCTGTTCATCACCCACTGTAGTTAACTGGTAGAGAAGTATCTTCTGTTGGAGTTTTGTGAAGTGTCAGTTTTTATTTGACGCAAATCAAGGTCTGAGCCTGGTTTCACAAGTGAAGCAACACAACTGCAAAGGCAGTTTCCTCAACTCCAGCAGTGGAACTGGTAATGCCCTTTCTACCTCTTTCATCAGTTGTCCTTTCTCTCGGCATCAAAGAACAAGGAGAATTGTGTATACAGCACAAAGTTGGTTCTAAGATTAGGAATGTCCAATGCTCATGCTGAAATTCACCACTTCCCAGAAATCATTGATTCCCTATTGAACAACTTAACAGTTCCAAATTTAATTTCACTGCTTTGTTCCATGTCTTAAAGCTTTTTCTTTTTTATTTTAGTAATTTTCTTGGCCTGCTACCTGAATTATTACTATCTTTCTTGTTGTCTTTTGCCATCACCGGCTTCTCCAGGTCAGAACTTTAGAGCTAGGAAGGGTTTTGGTGAGTCATGTAGCCCCAGGAAAGGCTCAATTAAAGATAGAGTTGAATGACCTAGATATAAGCCCTTGTGTTACAGAGACATTGCAACCTTCCCACGTGACTTATTTTGGTTTTTAATTATTCTTTTCCATAAGAAAGGAATTTGTGTTTGTTCTTCCAATACCCAAACTTAGTTTTCCTAGCTGCAGCTTAAGCCACCTTCTGTTCTTCTTTGTCCTTCAGATTACCCCTTTCGTCAGTGGAACAGTCTTTTATATACTGGAAGATGTGCCAGTATATCCCAAGTTTCCCCTCCTCTTGGCTAAATGACCCTGATTTGTTTGCACTTTGCTTTTTAGATTGTTCAACCTTGCGTTATATATCGTGTTTTCAGGATCTCTTGCGACTTATGTTCCACTCCTCTGGATGCTGTCCGGTTGGTTCAGAGTGCAAGTGTGGCTCCCACTCCTCCTCCAGCCTCTTTAGCCCTGAAGGCCTTTTTCTCAATAGGATGACATTACTGACTCACATTCAGCCTGTGATCAGCTAGAGCCTTTTGATCTTTTTCTACAGAACTCCTATACGGGGTTTTATTCTCTTTTTGTAGATGTAGTTAACTGTATCTAACCGCTGTATCTTTCAGCCTTCCGTGTGTCTGGTTGGTCGAGATGATTTTTAATTTTTTCTTGTCATTTGGTGTTCTTGCAGTCCAGAGGTGGTGTCATTTGCAAATTTAACACCTGTATTTCCTTTCCCCTCGAAGAGGCAGTTGATGAAAATACTAACCATTAGGCCTGAAACAGGGCTTTGGTTCCAAGGGACCTCGCTCAGATCTTCTGTTCTTGCAGGAAACTATTGATAAAGATTTGAGTATCTTTTTTTTTTTAATGATTTTCTTTCAGTGTTGCTACCACTCATGTGTGAATTGGTGCTAATAGCAGGAAATTGCATTTGAGGTGAGACAAAATGTTGGTTCTTGGAGATATAACTTGTTTGGAAAAATAATATTGTCTAGTCAGATGCACATGCTTTTGTTTTTAAGTGGGTGAGAATCTTTTCAAAATCCAGTTATCACAGCATGCTAGTATAATTTCTTTGTTTTGACCTTTTAGTTTTCTCATAATCTGTTTTATTAGGGTTATCATGAGCGCGGCTGTGAGGTTTTGTAATTTATATATGTTTTCATCTCCATATCTGTTTCTTTTTAAAGTTTCACGGGGCTTCAAGTTTGCATGATAGCAAGTGTCCTCTATCCTTTTTGAGGCTTAGTATTTTTTCTTTCCTTTTCCAGAATGAGTACGCAACCTCAGAATTGGGGTTTATTTTTTTCCCAATTTTTCAAAATTCTCTGGACACAGCAGACTTTAATGTACACATTAATGTTGTTTCCCATTCAAAAGCCACTATTCTAAAACTGCTGCTTGATATCTGGATATCATTTTTCAGCACAAAGATAACAATTTTACAAAACTGCAATTAATAAAATAGTCTTTCTTGATCATCTTTTTTTTTTCTTTTTTAATTTTGTGTTTTAGGGTTTTGACCCACCTCATCAAAGCGATACAAGAACTATTTATATAGCAAATCGTTTTCCCCAGCATGGCCATTATGTTCCTCAGAAGTTTGCGGACAACAGAATCATATCATCCAAGGTAAGGAATCAATTTGTCATGGGAATGTTACTTAATACACACATGCACACAACTTCTTATATCTAATGGTGCATATACAATATTCAGAATGAAACAAGCTCTAAATTTTTTTGAGGAAAAAGCTAGGTTGCTTCCTTTGTAGTTTTTCTCCTGCTCATACCTCTTTCCTCAGGACCTGACTAAATACAGAACAATTAAGCATGTTGGTAAGAATTTCTAAAGAAAAGTAAGCCAGTGTTGCCTGTGTCTGGATGTGATGCACAGAACCACTTAAAAGGAAGGATGAAGCTGGTTTTGAGGATTTATAAAATAGCCAAGTTGTAAGGTAGTACAATGCATAAAATAATCAGCAGTGGACTGCAATTGCAGATTCCCTCCTGGTGTGACTTTGGATTAGAATCAATAGAACTGATGGTGGCGATGTGTCTTGTTGCTGTAGTGTAAGACAGAAAGTTACAGCTGCAAGAATTAATTTCCTCTCTGCTACCCAAGATGAGTGCAGCCAAATGACTCCAGCAGCTCCTATCTTGGATACAGCAGTTGGGTGGGAGTAGAGCAAGACCAGAAGAAGGTTTGGGGGAGGGGAGATTGGAAATGAAAAGATTTAGGTTAAGAGAGTTTAGTGGGAGAGGAACTGAATTTCGCTTAAAAATTGTTCAGTATGTCGTAACTGTTATTCTCTCTCTCTCTCCCTTCTTTTCCCTTCAGTATACAGTGTGGAATTTTGTTCCAAAAAACTTATTTGAGCAGTTCAGAAGAGTAGCCAACTTTTATTTTCTGATTATATTTTTGGTTCAGGTAAGTTGAATAATACTCAGGAAAGTGCAATTTATGTTGTAAATTCTGCCACTGATTTTTGTTCTATGAATTTAATTCTCTACTTAAGTATTCTGTCTATAAAAACAACACATTTCCAGTTTCTCTGGGAAAATAACATAACTTAAAAAAGAATTATGTCCAAATTTAAGTACTATCCTTAGGTTTTATCTTCCTGAATGCTAGTATTTGAATGTGCAGCTTCAAAGTCCATTGCACTGCCAGCACAGGGGCTCAATTGCCTGCCTCAACGTACAATTTTAAATCTGTTAAGTTAGTAATAAAATTCCAGATATGGTTTTTGATTTTTCTGGACATAGGTGGTGTTTGACTAAACCAGGAGTTTTACTCTGTGTGTTTTTAAGTGCTTTTTGGGTGTTAGTGTGCAGAAATATGCAGACATTCAAGTTCACGTGCATCAAATTGGGCAGTATCCTTGCTCCTGAGCTGAGCGTAGATTAGCGTATATTCTCATTGTAGGTGGAATCTTGCTTTTGTAAATCAACACACTATTGTCACACTGTTCTAAGATACTCAAATTCAATTTGTTCAGATAAAATGAACACATAAAAATTTACAGCTAGGATTGTTAGTTTGTCAGTTTTGAAGACATCAGTTAGTGCTGCTGTTGATACAGTATAGGTCAGAAATATTACTGTGGCTTTTGTAGCTGAGTATATTTCTTCTAATTAAGAACATCCACAAGTATATTATGACAGCCTGTAAATTTTCTGTGATCTTCGTGCCTCGAACTCTGTAATTGCACTTGAATTCTATTGAGCCATTGCAGACTTAGTAGATGGAAGGGTAAGTGAGAGAAAGGTTATAAGGAGAGATAACTTTGGAAAGACCAATTAATATCTGAGACAAGATTTTGGGGTACACAAACTTTTATTTCATTATATGCTTTGAACATATACAGCCCTCCACAGTGATTAACCAACATTTACAGTGTGCATCTGAAAAAGATGGTACCTCATTTGACAGAAAACAGGAATAGTGAAGAGTTCATAAAATTTGTCTGATTGTTACGTCTTTAGTTCCATTATGAGTCACATCCTTTCAAACTGTTAGGCTTCAGTAATACCTAAATGTGAAGTCCATGAACAAATATGGATCTAAAGGCAGAACTTGTATTCAGAGTGTAATCCTGTTTTCTCTCAGTTCATGACTCAAGTGGATGCCCTAAATTGTACGGGAAATGTCTTGTCTATATGTCGGTATTATTGGAAACCAAACAGGAGAAAAGCTGCAGTTGTTTTTGTTTGTTAGAATGGAATTCTGTTTTTATTCAAATCTTATTTGGAAGTTCATGAATATCTAATATTTTTTCTTTTTATAAAGCAAATGTGCCTTTAAAAGTTGATCACCCTGGTATCTTCTCTCTCATATGAATCTCATGTGACCAAGATGCAGTGTCTGTCATTGCCACCTTATTCCACTGGGGATGAGAGAGCTGGGGCAAGTTCTCATTGTGTGACTTAAACATGCAGCACGATCCAGTCCACATTGTTCACCTCACATATGCATGCCAGAAACATGGTGACAGACTGCATTTTGGTCGCATGAGGCTCCATGCCAGTTGTGTGATGGATGCATGTCCAGCTGTGTAGCAGGCAAAGGGCCATGGTGTTCTGGTGAGAGAGGCAAAAGGAGCAGGCTGCCATGACAATTCCACCAGCACAAAACTTGCTCCGTTTTCACATATAAGCCTCTCTTGAGAAGGAAGGAGGGAGTGTAGATGGCAGAAATTCATTGTTAACCCTATCCAGCCAAAAATTGGATGCTTTTGGCATGGGTTTGCTTGGACAACATGCTGCCAAGCTGAAATTGCAATGCTCCAGTTGAAGAACAGACAATATTGCAGGCTAGATCAGATGTTTGTTGTGTTCTGTACATTGTCTGTGTTTCGGTGGGGGGGGGAAGCTCCTGCATGTGTTGTAAGGTGGCGTGATTTGTTGTCTCTATGAGGTTCTTGGCTCTTAACAGAGTAAACTTCATGTATGATTTTTTTTTCCTTCTTTAATGGTTCCCAAAGCAATGCCATAAGTCTCAGGTAAAGTGGATCAAATCAATGTCTGTGGTTTTGCATAGTTCTTGTGTATATTTTCTTTACAGCACTTGACCATGTTGTTTTTTTCCTGCAGCAGAGGAGAACCACTAACATCCCCCCCACATACAGAATTTTAGTCTATACACTGCACTTTTGGCATGCCAGCAATAATAACACAAATTGTAAAAACTGCATGCTAACCTGGGGGAACCAGAAAGGAGCAGTCTAAGAAAGTGTTCTCTAATATCTAAACTGTTCGAAATTACTATTTTTAACTTTATTTTCACTTCTGAAGTGGCTGATGTTATACTGTATATTGCTGTTAAGCAGTAGACTGTATTGAAACAACTTCATGAAATGTAGATTTCCTTCCTTTGTAATATACTTTTAAATTCATCTTTGTAGGATGAATACATACATTCCTTTTACTAAGGACTCTTAAAATTGGCACATTTATTACAAATGTGATTAAGTCTGTTCTATGCCCTAGAACCTTTGTTTGCATCGTTGTTGACATGTATTCTTTAGATGTCAGGAACTGAGTTTTGCTCCAGAAATACTGCAGAAAGTGCAGCAAAAATCCAGGTTATAATGAGGAGTTTGGAAAATAGTTGTCATCTTGCTTCATTGGGTTTTTTTTGAAAGTGCAATTGTAAAAATAAAACTAGGGCTGACTTTCATATTTTCTTCTCTTTCAGCTCATGATAGATACCCCTACCAGTCCCATTACCAGTGGATTGCCATTATTCTTCGTCATAACCGTGACAGCCATAAAACAGGTAAAGGGGAAAAATCTTGTAGCATGAAGTCTTTCTAAGGTAAAGTTACTTTACAAAGTCTGACCAAGATAATGTTTAGATACTAAAAATAAATTAAAAAGGTGTCATGTTTAGAAAGGATTTTGTATTTAATGTTTTTTGTTAGACGCTTGAACTTGAGCATTTTAGTTATCAGGCACTCAGTGACTCATTGCGCTACCCTTAAATGGACAGTGAATGACTGTCAGACACCATTTTTGTCTAAACATTACATGTCACTTGTTGTAAGACCTTTTCTGAAAGCTCCTCACTTATTCCTTTGGCACACCTCGCTGCATGTTAAAACCAATCCTCCCACATGACACACTGAGAAAGGAGCTTGGGTAGATGAAGCAGTGGTGCAATCCATGTTTGTCAGTAGTTAAAAGGCAAATTTTGCCCCAAGGAGTATGTTTCGTGGTGTAAAAAATACATTAACTGTAATCCTGTACCAGGTAAAAGGTCCAGTTTAGAAAGCTTCTGGTTTTGTTTTATTTTTCTTTGGTTGCATAAAACATTTTGGAGTGCTTTATATCACTTGAAATAAGAAGAAATCTTCTGAGTTTAATAGAAATCTTGTTCAAGCACCATACTACATCCTACAAAGACCTAGAGCCTCTGGAAGGAGTATGTTTAAAAAAAAAAAAAAAAAAATCTGTTTTCTTTAAACCCCTAAAGCAAGAGGAGAAAGAAACAAGCACATAAATAAAGAGGTGATGTGGACAGAAACTACAATCTCTTCTGCAGGGAGGTAATTTTCAGCAACTATCCCCTTCACCGGGTTTGACAGTGCTGTCTGGGGAAGAGATGCAGTCATAGCAACTGAAAAGTAAGCAGGAGAGTGTTATGGAGCTACAACTGGAATTTCAATTTGCCTTCTGTGCCAGTAAGACCCAAAGCCACCCTGAAACAGGGCAAAAGTAAAAATAGCTCTAGCTTTCAAGCAGATAGAATGATGTTCAGGGCAGAGGGGATCTTTAGGCTGGAGTAATATTTGAAATAATATTTCATCTTGTTGCTGTGCAATTTGTATATGTAGAGTGTCCTAATCCTATTCAATTGCAGTTGTTATCATCACCCCCAAAAAATCACGTTTGAGAGCTATAGTTGTAAGTAGGCGATGGAAAATATCCCTTAAAGCTGTGTAAAGTGAGAAAGATTGTGCAACTTCATTATCAATCGCAAAGAATAGAGATTCTGGCATTTCTTCTAGAAGTTTGAAATCATTCATGACTTGCCAAGCATCAAGAGTTTTTCTGATTGTCTCAGTATCTCTGCAAGGACTATTGGAACCACCTGAGCTGGTCTAATGGACTCTCGTGTTTATCCTACATGCTGCAAAGTAGGTGGACAGTGTTCACAAGCTGTTATCTTGGAAAGGCAATTCAGTGTGCAATTTCCAACAGGCTGCCCTTGGACAAGTATGAAAGATAAATCTTCTGTTGGAATGCAGAGGGGAAAATACCCAGTATGGTCTCAAAACCAGCTCCCATTTTCTCTCAAAACAGAAGTGGAATAGGAAGCAGATTTTAGGGGAAGAAACCCCTTTCGAAAGCTTTAGGGCACTGGTTATATACAAAGTTACATCAGCATAAATGTTAAACTGTAACTTGGTAGTCTCTCCAAAGATGAGGGGGAAAAATAGAAGCATTAACCGTATGCGGTTTGAGAAACTTGGCAGTGGGTGGAAAAACTCTCCCCTGCTTCCAGAAGGCCAGTTAACGTGACACCTCTAGCAAACCTCAAAACTCAGCCTTTCTTTAGTCTCAGCCAAGGAGATAGAACTTTTTCTTCTTGGAAGTGTAATTGCACCTAGGTCAGAAGAAGGACATACAATACTGCAAAGTGATGCAACTTATGCTGTGTCATTTTGTCTGTCTTTTTAGCCAGAGCACTTTCCTCCTTAGGCCTGTGAAGATGCGTGTGCAGTCCTCAGAGGAGTCCAAAATTAGAAAATAAAATGACTTTTAATTTTAGTTTTATTTTTAATTAAAAAAGCCCAGAACAAAATACAACAAAATAAAGGTATTTCCTAAGGAACTTTAGGGAACTTTGTCCGTTTCAATAAGTTCATACATATTTAGCAAACAAGCTGATTGGACACATATGTTTACATGACTGTCAGGTAAATAAGAAACAACTACTTTGCAGGATTTGATTAAATATAGACCTAAACTGAGAATGAAAAACCTGGTAGTGTAATATGCAGGCCTGTTTTAATTTTATTCTTAAGTACATTGATGCAGTTATTTAAGCAGGACTAAAGAATATAATTTAATTGAGGCATTTTAATCTTTAGTTTCTGTTCATGCAATTAAACAACACTCCCTGTATTCTTTTTGCATCTTTTTAACAGTATTTTTGCAATATTTCCAAGTGAGGATAAGGAACTCTCTTTAAAAAGCCGCAGTAGGTAAATTTTGGGAGAATTTAAACTGACCACAGTAAGTTGGCTTTTAAGAATTCCCTGGTGTGAGGTGTCACCCTTGTGTTGTAGGCAATAGGTGTCAGATGGAGAAAGCGCTGAAATCTGTACTTTCTAAAGAAGGCAAATTTCAGTTCTTTGCCAAATGCCCATATTGCTCAGCTGTTCAGATTTATGAGACAAATGCCCCAAGGTTACTGGATGCGAGTTAAATCCTTGTTTTCTTCTGTCAGTCACCTTTAACAAGGAATTGTAGGTACTGACTCTTGCTTTTTCATACTGAGTAGGAAGGACTCTTAAAGAGTCTCACTTAGGGGTTTTAAGATTCTGATTTCCCAGTATCTCTCTGTCTGGCTGCTATTACTACACATTACTTAATTATTTCTTTTTAAGCAGTTGACATATAAAGCTTCCCTTTTTTTTTTTTTTTAAAAAAAAACAAACCAAAACCTAGGTAGTGCAGTTGTGCTGTCCTTACTCATTTGTGCTACTAACAATGGAGGTACATGAAGGTAGAGCTGCAAAATTACACTTTTATATGGTGTATTTAGCATGTTAACTTTCCCCCAAACTCCAGTCAACCACATAATTCTGCAAACTGTGGCTGCATTGGTACTCTTTGTATTATGACATTCATATTTAAAGTTTGAAGCGTTCCAAGACAAGTTGGGATTATGCCTGCTGTTTCAGAGGGCCCCCTTCTCCTGTCTGCAAATTTCCAAGGAAGTGGTTTTAACTCTTTCATTTTTTTTTTTTTTTTTATACCTACAGAAAAGCATTTTAGGAAATGTCTCTGTTATTACAAATCAGTTGTAGGAGTCTTACCAGAATGTAAGAGGCAGTTGAACTTCTTGCCATAGACAGATGCATTTCTTGGGCTTGCTCCTGGGGCCTTCTAAACAGTACCTAGACTTGAGGATCAGAGATCATGCTATTGAAAATCATGCTATTAGATTAAATAAGCAATGTATTAGTAGTTTAGGAAACTAGGAGGGGAATAATATACCTGGATTCACCGACATGAATGTTTGCACATCTGTGTGCATGGGATAAAGGGTGCTTGAAGAAGTGCTGAATATCAGGTAAAGGAAAACTGCTTAATTTATTCATTAAAAACTCAGTTGCTGCGAACTGTTGCATTAGGACTCTCAAACAGCTAAAACCTTCTCAGTCATCTTCTCTTGCTATACAGAGAAGAGTGTGTGAACAGTATGTCGTACAAAGAGTATGTCATACAAAATTAAGGAATCTTAAGATTTCATGCATATGCTATGGCAGTAACTGTAAGAAGTGCCATATGGTATGACATGAGGAAGTAATTTCAGTCTGTTACTTCTCTTAAAAAAAAAAAAAAAAAAAAATCCAGAGGAGAGACTGGGAGTGACTGATGCCAGTTTTGTGGTATATTAATCTGTATGCATAAAAGATTGAATAAGTGCTTGTTCATCTCGTCTGCAGAAAGTGTCACTGCCTGTTAGTTTTAAGAGAGCATGAAATTGTTAAGTTTCTTCACCACTTTTGCTACTTTATTTGCCTTTACTTATTTGTGTAAAGTGAGTGAAAATCAAGAGGTTTCCCAGGTCCTTGAGTAACAGCTGTAGTAGAAACTCAAGAGAAGTTAGTAACTGTATTCAGGCTATGCTGCAAGTAATTTGAAGCACATTCGCTTAGAAGAAATTTGTTATGCTTTATAGGTTTCTTGCTTCAAAAGTAAATTTGTGTGTGTTTTCCAAAGGGTTATGAAGACTGGCTACGACATAAAGCAGACAATGAAGTAAATGGTGCTCCGGTTTACGTTGTTCGAAGTGGTGGCCTTGTAAAAACTAGATCTAAAAACATTCGGGTACGTGCCTAAGGACAAATTGAAAATTGTGTGTTCCTATTGCATAGCTAAAGCTCTTATTTCATTACTAATCATTGTGTTTCATCATGATTTGGCAACAATGCTGAAATGAACTCTTCTCTTTTAAAACTCTGTTTGTACACTTCTCATTTGTGTTCACTTTATTAGGTGGGGGACATTGTCAGAGTAGCCAAAGATGAGACTTTTCCTGTTGATCTGGTGCTTCTGTCATCTGATCGAGTTGACGGTTCATGCCATGTTACTACTGCAAGTTTGGATGGAGAGACCAATCTGAAGGTCTGGGTTACTGCTATGAAATAGAATGTAGTTAATTTGCGATACCATTTTATTTCACCCCGTTGAAATACGCCCCCTGCCGAGTAGTCCTGGATCATTAACTTAATAGACTCTCTTTTACAGACACATGTTGCGGTCCCAGAAACAGCAGTGTTACAGTCTGTTACCAACCTGGACAAACTTGTAGCTGTTATAGAATGTCAGCAGCCAGAAGCAGATCTGTACAGGTATGACTTTATTAGTAAATATTTTGAAACTAAATCAAAATGAAGTGTTTAATATTAGGAATGTTATGGCTTTTGCTTGGATTAAAATAGCTTCAGACATCTGCTTAAATTTTGGGTTTTAATAATTAGCATAACTATAAATATATGTACTTACTGAAAGTTGCAAGTGACAAGTTAAATTTGAGGATTTCAGTAGTAAATCAGAACTTACAAGATAATTTTTGCCTTTTGTATTTTAATCATGATGCTTACATACAGTTCTGTTCTAACCGGTACACTTGTTTCCAAATTTAAAAAATTAAATGGCCCATGAGTCTGAGCAGATTGGAGAAAATTGTATAAGGCTCTGCCAGGAGATTTCAGTACTATGTAGGTTTTTTTTTTATAAATGGAATTAACTCAAACTGCAGCAAATTGTAAGCTTATGTTAATTCTAAGGATATATGTTGGTAGCATTTATTTTGCTTATGCTCGAGAGATTTGAACTCCATTCTTCTGCAGCAAAAATTTAGATTAAAAACAGTTGCATCTGATTTCAGCTTTTAACGTCAGCAAGCAATGCCCTAGACTCTGTAAAACAGCATCATATGTAACAAAACTTATATTCCCATCCAAGTTTCTCCTGAATTGTATAATGGAAAATGGTAGCTATCAAGTAGTACTTCTCAAAATCCAAGTATATCACAGCAGTTACTCTTAAGTAAGCTTTGGGATCTTTGAGAAATACTAAGTTCTTAAAAACTAAGATACTTAGTTTGAACAGCTGTTCAAATATTTGATCTTTACTTCAGTTTGTAGAGAACATCAAGTTAAGGTACAATTACTATAGAAGCTAATGTCCCTATTTGTAGTTGGGGCCATACTAAATACGCAAGTATCAGATTTTAAAAACAGACTAGATTTGCTTTATTAAATGAAAAATTACTATTTCTAATGGATAATATGCTAACTTATATTTGTTGAGGAATTATTTCTTTCTGAAACATCAAGAAGTCACAATCTGTTTTAACTAAGAAATATAATATTTTATGGTTTTATTAATGAAACCGAGTAGACTTTCTCAAATTACTTCTTTTGAAGCATAAATGTTTCTGTTGTTAAATCTCTTTTGTAAAATTACTGCAAGTGTTGCTGTATTGTTTTAGTTTGATTGTTAATAAAAGTTGGTTAGTTTGTGAACCATTAATGTCTTTTTTGCAAATATAGAGGAGATTTTTACATTTTTGAATCTTTATATAGGTTTTTCTAACATATGGCCATCTTTCATAGATTTGTTGGAAGAATAACTATAAGTCAACAGGCTGAAGAAATCGTACGGTAAGTAGAATTTTATAAGATTAATGTTTAGAGCTGATGGAGGTGGTGAAAATCATGACCACCACAAAAAAGAGTTACTGTTGAATATATGAAAGGAAGGTGTATTTTTACTGAAAGTATCAATTGTAGCTGCATACTTCAGATGGAGACAAGAAAAAACTGGTGAAAGTTCATTCGTTTCTGTCCAGTTTTTCAGATTTAATGGGACAGTTCTGGAAAACTTGGCTATTCTGAAGGGGATAATTTTGTTGCTCTTTGTTATTGAAAACATTTATTGATCTTAAACATTTTCCAGTGGCGTATTACATAGTCTACAACAGATTGCCTGTTATCTGTTTATCAGAGGCAACAAGCAGGTGTTTTTGCAGTTGAAATTCCTAGAAATTATTGGTCTGTTTTAACAAAGCCTCTGCTACAAATTTGTAGCTTTTAGTATATATTTCAAAGTACTGTACTACCTGGACTGTAAAGTGCTTACCTCTGTAATAGTCAACACATAATTGTGCGCACATCAAGCTATGTCCACATAGTCATGTACTCACAACCTTTCCCTGTGCAGTCCTGCTTGCAAGTAGCATACACCTAAACACATGTGAAAATATAAAAATAACGACATGAAGCCACTTACAGACCTACATGTGGACTTCCTCAAAAGATTGCTAATTATAATGAGTTGGCCCCAGCTAACAGCCAAGCATCCGCACAGGTGCCCATTCACTTCCCCCCATGAAAACAAGGCAGGGGAGAAAATAGGAAGGACAGGACTGAGAAAGGTCATGGTTTGAAATAAAGACAGGGAGATCACTCTCAAGAAATGGCCAGATTTTCCGCAGTATTTATCGTACAAGTTATTTAATTGTTTTCTCTTGAGAGTTGTTGATAATCAAGCTTCAAAAACACTTGGTCACCTCCTCTTAGAATGTGAAGTGCTACATTATGATGTATAAATGTGTCAAAGAAACAGGTAAATTTGTTATGATTCTTCCACTCTTCTAATGTCCAAAATGTTATCCTTTACACTTTTTTTTGTGAAGTTCCTACCTGAATCAAATATTAAAGCAGTATTATTGTCTATGTAATGTGTGCCTTCAATCGGAAGAACTGAAAGTTTTTCAGTCTGAGGGCCTCACGTGAGTCTGGCAAACATCTGTCAATTTTAGATGGGAGTAACATGGAGTTCAGAGTGAATCAGTGTTTTGTCAATGCAAGAACTATGGGAATGTAAAAGGTAGATTACTTGGCCCCAAGTCCAATGCCTTGGCCACCCCCACGAAAAAACCCCACCCAAACCCCTCCAAAAACCCGTTTGGCTGTTTTCTAAGGTCACTTTATGAGTTGCTTCACTTAGAGCTTTTCAGAATTCATTACTGCCAAGCTTGACAGGTTCAGCTTTGGGATAATCTTTCAAAATAATTTAGTTGACAACATATAACAGAGCCATTTTAAAGGGAGTGTGAAAAATAATTGCAGGTTCTGACTACTGATGGAGCTGTATCTTCTGACTGTCAAAGATAAACTTGTCTAGTCTGTGTTGCACTGATTCAGGTTTTGTATTTTGAGTTTGTCAGATTGGTTTTACAAACTGCAAAAAACACTTGCATCCAGAAATAAACATTAGGTTTCTTATAAAAAAAGGTTAGATGCTTGAGCATTTAGTCCCTTTTAGTTCAATTTTTCAGTTAAAGTTTGAATCTAGCCTAAAATATTAACATGTGTAATTTAAAGAACCTATTATAATCTGTGTATATAACTGGTGCACACAGTGTTTGTGATGGTAACTGTCATGTTTGCAGTATTATTTAAGTTAAACATTTAACTGTGGGCAGTGGGGTGTGGGTTTGGGGGTTGGGCTTTTTTTTTAACTCTGCGTTATGCTTTCAGAGGAACTTCAAGTATAAGAGCTTTGTTTATATAATAATGACCATGGACTGCCTGTGGTACAGCTAATGGAAAAGTAAGACAAACCCAGGGGCTCATATGCTGTAACACTTAGTACATGATCTTTAACTCTTTTGCTTAGACCCAGTAGGTCAGCCTGGCCACTGCAGTTGTTTGATTGTTCAATTTCTGCTTTCATTTGAAACACTGGCAAAAAGTAGTGAATGTACCTTTTTTTTTTTAATTTTTTTTTTTTTTTAATTTTTATTTCAAGCCAACCATGCTGGCAGTTTCTAAAGATGGTACAGCTGCTGGAGTAGAACATGTGGCTCTAACCTTATATGAACCTTGATTCTAACTGGACCTTTATTTTCACAGCGCTGTTTACAGTTAACTTAGCCAAGGAAATGAATCTATTATTGCGGTGTGATAGATATAAGGAAAAAAAAATTTACTCTTAGGAAGCACAACTTGCACTGTTGTGGTGGTGGTGTGGCCATCTAGCTGTTTGTTTCTCTGGTATGAAGAGCTTTTGAACTTGCTAGATTATTTCAGTTTGACAGAGGGTAGAAGTGAGATAGGTAAAATAGCCAAACCAAAAATAGCACTCCTGTTGCACTGTGAGCTTGACAGGTTTTTGCCTGCTGTCTTCTCAAGAAAATAGCAGGTCTCTCTGAACCAGCCATTTGATATATTTAGTGCAATTGCTAATTATGGGATATTGAACACTGGTGGGGAGAGTACAGTAGTGGCCAAAGGGAGACATGAAAGGAAACTGAGAGCTCTGTGGAGGTGTGTGAGTGAGGTGTGGTAAAAGGGGAAGAGGATTGAAGATGGACCTAAATGAGGGTGAGGCTGGAGTTGTTGCACTGGGAATTCATAGGGGGGATATAGGACAACTTTGCATAGGGAACTGTATTTCATTAATACTACAGAATACAGAACAATTAATTTTTAAATCCTGATATGTCTATTTCTTTTTAGACCTCTTGGACCTGAAAGTCTCTTACTTCGTGGAGCAAGATTAAAAAACACTAAAGAAATATTTGGTTTGTAGACACCTAAATATTTAAAGAGTATTCTCTCCTTAAAATATGTTAATGAACTGTGCTTTAATTCTGCTTGCACTGAAGAAATTGTAATAATCTTGCTGACTGTTACCTGAGGGGATATGATTATAGATGAAAGTAATGATATTATGCTGAAGAATCTTTAAGGATATAAAGTTCCAGCTCTGCTCTATGAAAATATTTGAAGTGGTTTGATAAAGGAATAACTTGACTTCAATGGATAAATGACTGTTGTTACTGTTACCAATTGTTCAAGACTCTCTCCTGAGATTTACCATTCTGATTTCCATAAAATACATATTGAAGAGCAGTACAGTCATAATAATGAACAGCGTTTTAGTAGGTGTTAAAATCACTTCAGTAGTACCGTTTTACTGTAACAAGAATATTGCAAATACTAAATACTGTCTCACCATTGTGCTGAAGTAAACACAAAAGCAGTATCACATCTTGATTTTATCTGGTGTCTCTTAAAATGAAAAATTCTGCAAAATGCAGAGAATAAAGTATAACTCCTTCCCTCTCGCCTTCCTTCCCAGGTGTTGCAGTGTATACAGGTATGGAGACAAAGATGGCATTAAATTACAAGAGTAAATCTCAGAAACGGTCAGCAGTAGAAAAGTATGTTTATTTTCTAATATTTCTCTTATTTGTAGAGTTTTAACTTAGTTTTTCCTTGGTAACTTTAAAACCCCGATGATCTCCTCATTGGGTTGTAGGCAAGGGAAGAGAATGTAACTGCTTTGCCTTCACAAGGAACCTATAAAGATACAATGTGTTTCTTGATGTTTCATCCTTTATTACTTTATCAGTAGTGTTCAAAGTTGAAATACCCAAGCATAAACAGGAATAAAGCAAATAAAAAAAGATAGTTTAGGAGGTTTGTGTTTCTGAGACATGGAGATTATTTAATGATAGGTGAAATGCTGCTTGAACTAGATGCTCAGAGATAGTTTTGACACCAGCCCCAGCATCTGCTGTTCTGTGCACCCTTTACTGTAAAGCTGCATCATGCCTTTAAAGAGGATGGATTGAAATGAAGTCTTAATTGTTTGCAAATCTTTGTCCTGAATCCTAGTATTTGATGCAGTGGAAAATAGTTTTGTTTCACGTAGTCTAAAGGATATAGCCTATCCAGATATGTTTTGCAGTGAATCTTGCTTCTAGTGCAAGTCGCAGGCTCAGTTTTAACCCGTAACTACAAGCAAAGATAATAGAGATTTATATGTTGAACCTCATGAATTATTTTGAAAGGAAAAGTAGTTCTGATACGTTGCCTTTATTCCAGTTACTAAAAATCTGAGATGGCCTTCTGGTGTTCTTTTTCAAACACGAGATTGATTATTCTTCTACAGCCAGATACAAATAGAACTGTAGAGTGCACAAGAAAAATTCAGTCATCAAAGCAAGGGGTGGAAAGATGGTCTAGCTATCATTACAGAATATAAAGGCAAGTTTGACTATATCCTGGTCATGGCATGGCCTGGCTTAAATAATAAGATGCAAACAGTAGTGCTCTTCTAACTGCAGAAAAAGGTGCAGCCTTGCATTTTACACGTGGTTGGTTGTACTGCCTTCACAGCCTTGCTAGATGCTCAGGGAAGCAGGGAAGGATAAGTCAGCCCCCAAGATCTTGGACAACGGGTGTGATGCAAGTCAGCTGTTGGGGTATTCTTGCACCTTAATCTAGTCTTTGTATTGCTATATGTAGAGTATATCTTAGTCAGATGTAGGATTTCTTTTTGCTGCTGTTGCTTCTTTGTCACGTAGGAACTTTATATCCATATCAAACACAGGAAACATTTAAAAATAAGTTGTCTGACAAGTTTTTGATCAATTCATGTAACCACAGATTAAGTAAAATAAATTGAAGTTGCCTTTTTTTTTTCCCCCGCTTTGTAGGTCCATGAATTCCTTTTTGATTATTTATCTAATAATCCTCCTCTTTGAAGCTATTCTAAGTACTATTTTAAAGTATGCCTGGCAAGCTGAAGAAAAATGGGATGAGCCTTGGTATAATGAAAAAACAGAGCATGAAAGAAACAGCAGTAAGGTAACGTAGTTCTACCCAGTTGCATATCTGTGGAACCCTCAACCACTATATACTGAATGTGATATCTATTATGTCCCTATTCTTGGATTTAGGTGTAACTACCACATGATCCACTTGCAAGTCTGTATGCTATTGTCTCAATATTTTTAAGACAGTCCTATGTAGCCTCACCCTTGTGTAGAAATATATTACCTCTGTTACTGGTTGGATTTTTCTTCCCTTATGAAAAGACCAAACTTTTCGAAAATTTTGGGTTTTGTTAGGACATATTTCTGATGTTCTATGTTCTTATTATAGTTATTGTTCTTTTGGGTGTCTTTTGTCATTTCTTAAATAAAAAGAGAAGGAGGGCAGCTGTTCTTATGCACGTTCTGTTGCAGTGATTTCCAGTTCAGGTTTTTTGGACATTCTGTGATGTTGAGGTTGGTCAGACATATTTTGTAAGGCTGTAATTTTGCGCAATCTCCTGCTTGCCTTCTCACTTTTCTGTAGAGATTGGAGGGATACTTTGAAGCGTTCCTTAAGTCTGCAGGTCTGAGAAGTGTCCTTTTTAATCATTCTGTATTTTTCTGTGTTCTGTTTAATTTTTGATTTCTGTATGATTCTGCCTTCTTCCAAAGCAGTTTGGGAGCTGCTTGGAGCTGATTCTAAGAAGTATAGAGGATTTTTGAAACGTGGAAGAATTGGAAATCCAATTTCCACATGTCATGTGATGTGTCAGATGGTTAACACCCGCCCTCACACCATCCCCATCCCCATGTCCTAGAGTGCTGAGAGTCAAATGCACTCACTAGGTGTCATGTGTGCAAAAGGGTCCAAATCCCAAGTCAGGAGAGTTCTGTTTTGCTTCGTAAGTAGAGTGAAACTTAGGGTTAGTACATAGTGGTTCAGGAAGGAAAGATAAGTAATTTGAGAATGTCTTTGATTCAAGGAGAGTTAAGAGTTTACTGGCATTTCAGTAGAACATGCAATTTTCTGAGAAGCTTGTCATGCGAAGTGTTTTTGTGGTTTAACTGGAAAAAATATCTCGGTGCTGTATTTTATTTAAAATTATTCGTTCATATTATCACTACAGTTATCGAGAACCTTTTAATGTATTCTAGAATAATCTTATCTAAAAGTGTCACTGCTGATAAGTACTAAAGTAATTTAAAAGTTTTCAAATTGTTTAGTAACTTTTATTTTTAGTACCTACACCCACTTGATATGCTCTCAACTGTTTGAGGTGGTCAGTCAAGTAAATCCTTGGATCTTCTTAAGCAGAAGTAGTTGCTATGTAAGTTAGACTAGCCTGTGGAGCCTTTTCAGTTCCAAATAGAATCATAATAATTATTTACTCAATCTTTCCATTCCTTTACCTTTGCCTTCAGGAGCACATAGAGCCATCTGTATTTCTGCAATGTCACTTTCCTATCATGTGTTTGTTTTTCTCTCTCCCTTGTTTATTTCCACAGTCTGCTTTGCATTTCTCAATATGCTATCCTTACTTGGAGTGCTTTCTCTGTCTCATCTGTCCTGTGTTGTGCAGATTGTTGTTTAATAGACAGTGCTTGAAGGAACTTGCTAACCTTAATAATTGTCACTTCTCAGTATATCTTCTCTTACATGAGTTACTACTTTCAGTCTTTATCTATGTTTTCTGGTTTAGTTTGGAAGATCTCTTAATGCGCAGAACTTCCTGAGTTTTTTGTCAGACACCTTAATTATTGGTACTGACTTTTATTAAGTAATTACAGCAATGCTCCCTAATTAGGAAGAACATTTAGCTTTGCAAACTGTTGGCTACTTCTATGCTCCCTTTCTTGAAAAAGTTCCCCTACACCAGTATCTGGTAGTTGAAAGAGGTGTCCCAGTTTTTATCATCTCTACTCTCCCTTGCTCAATATTCAGGTGTTGGTAAGAGTCTTCCCAAAGTACAATGTAGATATTGAGTTTGTTGTGCAAATGAAAAAGAGAGTTCAAAGAGACCATAATGTTGCATTTTAGAATTTTTAAAATTGTCGTACTTGATAAAGAGAAATTTCTATCCTGTTACATAGCTGTTTACCCAAAACATATGGGCTGAACACAATGAAGAGGCATAAAAGAAGTCTGTGCCATTGAAATGGATCACCCATGGCACTAGGGAATGCCTGTAGACAGGAACACTCTCGTCGCTCTGCTGTCCTAAACCAGTACAGAATACTTGCAGATTCCTCTGATGACACGGAACATCAGTTGTTTGCCTTCACCGTTTATGGTTCCTTAGAAAAGTCTATGAATGATACTGTTTGGAATGGAGAACACATTTGTTTTTTCAGACCCAACTCTTTCAAGAGACCTGTTTGAAAACAGAATCACCATGACATTTAATATTAATTGGCAGCCCTCCTGACAGATTCAGTAGAAAGGACAAAAATTAATGAACTTGCAAACTGAAACATTCAGTCATAGCTTAAGATGGTCTTTTTGCATCAGTCTGAAGGCACGTTACTGGAGCAACCTGGAAGTGCCTGCATTGTCACTGTGTGTGTTGTCTCTTTCAACTTGAGGGCACTTGTTCTCCTCTGGCTCTGTCAATTCTTCATTTTTGATGCATATTGAAACATAACTAAATAACCATGTTCCACCTGATCACTGCAGTAATCTTTATATTTTCTCTTTTTCTCTTGTAGATTTTGAGATTCATTTCCGATTTTCTTGCTTTTCTGGTACTTTACAATTTTATCATACCTATTTCACTTTATGTGACTGTTGAGATGCAGAAATTCCTTGGATCTTTTTTTATTGGCTGGGATCTTGACCTCTATCATGAAGAAACAAACCAGAGAGCACAAGTAAATACTTCAGACCTGAATGAGGAATTGGGACAGGTAGAGTAAAAATTATGTTCTCTTTTTTTTTTTAATCTTCTATTTTCTACTTCTCTTTTAATATTAAAATTCATTACTGCAGACTTAATTGGTTGCACTTTGATTTCTGATTAATTTAAAAATAAGGTATGAAGATCTGATGGCAGAAATTAAAATTTTTATATGATTGAAAAAAGGTGTGGAGGGTGTGAGGTGTGAGTTGAGGTTTTTGGTTGTGTTGGGTTTTCTTGTTTTTGGTGGGTATATGTTGTGTTTTTGTTTTTGTTTTTGTTTTTTCTTCTAAGGAGTATATGCAACTCCAAGTCTGTTTCTTGTTTTATTTTACAAAAGGTAGAGTATGTGTTTACAGACAAAACTGGTACATTAACTGAAAATGAGATGCAGTTTCGGGAGTGCTCCATTAATGGCATAAAGTACCAAGAAGTCAATGGTAAACTAACTCCAGAGGGGTTTTCTGAAGATTCTCCGGATGGAAATAGGCATAGTTTGGTAAGACTTCCCCTCCCCCTGCCTCCATTAGACATTCTAGGTAGAAAGTGTTTTATTTCAGAGAAACAGTCTTCTAGCATTAGCATGTTTTAAAAAATCAGAATTTCTGAATAGTTTGGAGCTATTAAGTGTTACTGAACAAATAATATTTATTAAACATGTCAAGACGTGATTATTTAACATGGAACAGTTGGCAGATTTTGAAGTAAAAACATACTTAAATATGTTAAAAACTGGGCTGATATCTAAATGTTACAAATAAAGTTTTTTTTCTTTCTTCTAGATGAAAGAGGAAGAACTCTTCTTGAAAGCAGTTTGTCTTTGTCATACAGTGCAAATCAATGCAGATCAAACAGATGGTGCTGATGGTCCCTGGCATGCCAATGGAATAGCATCCCCATTGGAGTATTATGCTTCTTCACCAGATGAGAAAGCTTTAGTTGAAGCTGCAAGCCGGTGAGTTGTACTGCCAAAGTTATCTAATATAGAAATTGCCTACTAGGGCAGGCAATTTGTGGTAAAAATCACCTTCAAAATTGCTCAGAAAGATTGTAAAGCCCAGGGGCTGGCATCATCAGTTTACTATGAAAACATACAAAAATAAAATACAGAAAAACCTAGGCATATTGTGAAGTGATGATTTAAAATGTTTATTGAAATCCTTGAGAAATTATAGGGGACAGAGTATGAGTCTTTTTTTTTTTCTTCCCCCCGCCCCCAACAATCAATAGGCATTATGTTTAAATTGATGATTAAATGTGTATTTTCTTTTCCTTTTAGGGTTGGAGTAGTATTTACTGGAACTAGTGGGGACAGTATGGAAGTAAAAAGTCTTGGAAAACCAGAAAGGTATTCGTTTTTATTCCTTGTTTCTTTTGAAGGACAGAACAGTAATGAAGATTAATATAATGTTCTCCTCTTAATTCTCTCTGTTCGTAAGAAAACCTTGTCTTTCCATAGCGTACTCTTTGTAATGCTTTTCCCTTGATGCCTTCAAGACAGCTTGCATCTTATTCCTTACCAGTTGAAACTGAGATGCAAGAATTTTGTGTGAGTTACTCTGTGTAGGTATGTAATGTAACAGTTTGTATCTTTACCCGTTCCTCAAAGGTTGAGACTGTAGTAGAGTTGGAAAACTGGATTGCTTATTCAAGTCTTACGGTTTGTGCTTTATGTTCAAGAAGTTCCCAGAATCAGTCTCATGTATGCATAATCCAATTATGTATTTTTAAACTTTCCCAAAATGAGTAGAAATACTATTGATAATTCTATGTTTGTGGTATGTCATAACACATTTTATCCATGTGATCTTTGTGAGTTAGTTGGCAGTAGTTTAAACTCAAATGTCTACAATTAATTTTCTAAACTAGTGGTAACATAACAAAAAATAGTCCAGTTATTAGGGAACGTACACTCTTTTTGGACTGTGTTGATTGTTTACAAGTGTTAGAAATAAAATGTAGTTTTGAAAGTTACACCTGAAATAATAATAGAAGGATAAAGGAATAGGTAGGAGCTAATTATAATCTCCAAATGTAAAGCTAGTGTTCAAGAAACTATTACTACTGGTATAAGAGCCTTTTATTCTTATAGAATGGAATTAAATGTATATAGAGTGATGAAAAACAATCAATTGCACAAACAACAATAACAGTGATTGTTGCTTTGGTAGCATTACTTTTAGAGTTACTATATAAAAATGACACTTTGGGGAAAGCTCTGTGGGGTAAGTGTATATTTATAAGTAATTGTCTTTGGAAATATATTTCTAAAAATGTTTTTTCCCCCTTCCCTATTCTATTAAAACACAACATACAGGTATAAGTTGCTTCATGTTTTGGAGTTTGATCCAAATCGCAGACGAATGAGTGTCATTGTAGAGAGTCCCTCAGGTAAGTGATCAGAAGTTGCACAAGCTGCAGTTGAGAACTTCTTAAATAGTATGTATTCTTAATTTCTGTTCTATTTTACTTTTTAGGAGAGAAGCTTTTATTCACAAAGGGAGCAGAATCTTCCATTCTTCCTCGTAGTAAGAGTGGAGAAATAGACAAAACAAGGGTACATGTGGATGAATTTGCTTTGGTAAGTCTATATGTTTGCCCAGCTGATTGGAAGAAAATTCTTCCGGTACAAATTCTGTGACTTGAAGTGAACAAATTGCAGGTGACACCTTGTTAGATCAGAATCTCGTCTACTCTGAGTGTAGTCTTTTATTTTCTCACAGAAAGGACTAAGAACTTTGTGCGTAGCCTACAGAAGATTCACACCTGAGGAGTATCAAGAAATTGGCAAACGCCTTCATGAGGCCAGGACTGCCTTACAACAACGGGAAGAAAGATTGGCAGATGTATTCAACTTCATAGAAAGGGATCTGGAATTACTTGGGGCCACAGGAGTAGAAGACAAGTATGCAATGGAGTTTCTGCTAACTACACTCAAAAAATATAGCGGGTTTAGGATTTATAACTGAAATGTGATGTGTGCCATGAAAAACTCTCCTACCACCACCAAAAGTTCTGTGCTATTCTTGTTTAGTGTGTTTACCACTCTTTGGCTTGAGGAGCATTCAAAACACGTGTTGTACCAACTGATTTTGTCTTAATAACGATGACATACAGTGTGCTTCATCAGGAGAGATTTAATGTATGTAGAACAGAATAATTGCAGTAAATAGTTAGGGTAATGGTTAATTCCTTGGGAGAACTTCTATACATAGCTACTTTACACGGCATTCTGCTTGCCTGTATGTATTCTGTAAGTCAGCGGGTGTATTGTACACTGGAGTGTACAGATGGAGCACTTGAAAGCTTTTCATTTGCCACAGTAGATGGTAATTCTTGTGGACTGTTTTAAAGCTTCTCAAATACAGCAATGGTGCCTAACTTAATTTGTGTTTATTACAAAGTTCTGATACCTTAGCAGGATTGAAGTTCGTTTTTTGTTTCAAGGCCCTTGTTCTATTACTGATAACAGGATGTCATCTGCCAGGCTATGATTCTGTGAAAATGTATGTAACATTAGAAATGCAATCTTAAATCATCATGACAGTGGGGTTACAGGATTAATGTGGGGTACAGTGTGAGCTCTTTTTTTGTAAAGTGTTTGATTGGTTATTTAAAATTTTTCTTGTTTCTAGGCTGCAGGAGAAAGTCCAAGAAACTATAGAAGCACTCAGGTTGGCTGGTATCAAAGTGTGGGTACTCACTGGAGATAAGCACGAAACGGCTGTTAGTGTCAGTTTATCGTGTGGACACTTTCACAGAACCATGAACATCCTTGAGCTTGTGCAGCACAAGTCAGACAGTACATGCGCAGAGCAACTGAGGCAGCTAGCCAAGAGGTAAAATACCTGAGATGTCATTATCTCAGTGATGATCTTAGTGTAGTTGTCTTTTATTTTCAGATTTTATGACAATCTTTTGATGTATGTGCCGAACACGTGAAGTTACCTTTTTAGAAATCTGTTTATTAAGATATTAACAGACTTGAAGAAGCAGCCTGTCTAACAGGCTAACTTCTTTGTTTATTGTTTGGGCATCTCCATAGTTTGTAACAAAATTTAAATTTTTCCATCACACGAATACAAAGCCAACATTTTTGTCCCTGAATAGAATAAAGGAAGACCATGTTATCCAGCATGGACTGGTTGTGGATGGGACCAGCCTCTCTCTTGCACTCAGGGAACATGAAAAACTGTTCATGGAAGTTTGCAAAAACTGTTCCGCAGTGTTGTGCTGTCGCATGGCACCCCTTCAGAAAGCAAAGGTAAGTGAGAATACAATCAGGATTGTCTTGTAGGTATTTTTATCATGCTTTGAGCAGGCAAGAATTGTTTGTTTGCCTGACCTTTTGTGTGACTTCTTGAATCCATGTTAAGTTCAGTTGATCTGGAGTAGTTTGTTCAGAAGTTTCTACGTGAGCTTGTGAAAATTTGCAAATGAATGGAGGAGAAAGTCAAAATACTGCCACTGTGCAAGAAAAAAGGCTAATCTTAATCAGCCTTTTGTGAGTGTTCTCATGGTAGCTATCCTGATCACCTGCATGCTTTTGCATTGCCTGTTCCATCACTTCTCCAAACCTAAAAAAAAATAAATTGAAAATTCATGAAGCTGTAGGGAAAAAATGTTCTTCTCTAAAGATTTAAAAGAAAATACTGAAGTTTGAGGAGGAAGAGGAAGGGAAGGGAAGCTGGGGCCTCGTCTCTAGGGGAGTTTTGCCTTAATGCTCTCTCCTAAGACCATTTTTCCTTCTCTTGTACTTAATTTTACTCAAATACAGATCAGATGAAATTCAAATTCAGATTTTGTGATATTTTTTTTACTCTAGAAAGCTAAGCTCTGAAGAGTTATACTATTTATTCTTTCCTTTTGAACTTTTCTCTCTTCATTTTATGCTTCTCTTCCTTTTTTTTGACTAATATTCAATTGTATAATTATTGGAGTATTTTTTAAATTTACTATACTTTTAGCTTATCTGAATGCTTTAAAGGCTTTTTGCATGTATTTCCTGTAATATTAAACCTCTGAAAGGACACTGTTTCCCACTGTTATTTTTACACCTTGTCAAAAAGAAAAGGAAAAAAAGACATCTTTTTACCTTTAGGCACTAGGAAACCGTTATGTGAGGTATTAGATGTGCAAAAGGGCAGGCTGTTTTACTGTAGTGTTTTGAGGTCACTCTTCCTGCATCCAACATTTAACCAGACTTTTCATGTAGTCTTTAGAATCACTTCAGTCAGCTGTATATAAAATTTAGTGTAATATTAGTTTCAATAAAACATCATTATTTGTTACTACTGTGAGAAAAATAATTTATTGGATGCGTTCACCTTATGTACACTCTTTCAGCTGAAATTTTTGCCATCCCTCCTCTTTAAGATGTAGTTATTTGCTTATTTTGTGTCCTTGTTCTTATTTGTCATTTAACTTGACTTATGTGTTTTGTACTGTCAAATTTGGCAGATAGGAGCCAATAATGATTTCCTTAGTTCTTTTCCTGTCCAGCAGATAATCTCCATTATTTCCTGTGTTACATCATGAAGTACAGTAGAACGTAATTTTCATGGCAGGGACTTTTTAATTTTAAACACTGAAGTCTATAAATCACTGAGACAAACACTGTACAACATGGGAGGGAAGGGTGGGGAAGGAAGTGTATTGCAGTTTATTCTAGGCTTGCATTTGATTTTTTGCTGTAGGCACAATTTTTGTGAGGTTTATTCCAAGGTTAAGCTGGATCTCAGCTTAGTATTTCCCCTCATCGTTTCCCTTAATGCTTATTAATATATGGCTAGCAGTCTTACTGCCTATTTTTGTGTATTTTATGGCTCAGAAGCCTTTTTAAACATCTTTCATGTCTGTCATCCAGAGCTGCTGCTGATTGCTGTTGGTAAAATTTGCCAGGGGATTTGCCTTGACCTTTTGGTGTAGATGTTTGTCTAAATTATCAGAGTCTTTGGTATCTCATGAGGACAGGTCTGGGTGACATACTGCAGCCTTGCTACCTCTTTGAGGCTGCTTACTAAGATCTAATGCTAAATGTACTTGAAATAATTACCCCTTAGGAATAGGGAACCTTTAAACTTGAATATCAATACCTGCAATTAGGTAATGTATTCCCACAATCAGGTGGCTTTCTGTGAACTGTGGGCTGTATTTAATCACTGTTGTGTTCCTAGTGTAAAGTGAGTTACTGCTCCTATGAATCAATGCACTGACACTGCCAGCCACAACTCAATTATTTGAATACAGTTGTCTGTGTCTACTTGCCTCATGCAGTTGTTACTCTGTTGATATTTTGCCTTTGCGTTTTCTGGAACTTCAGCGGAAAAGTGCAGTATCTTTTCAGACAGATATTTTTGATTTTTAGAAAGCCTTCTGGATCTGCATTCACACCTTTGCCTCTGCAGCCCACCTACGACTGAATTAGTGAAGCTTCTACCTTTAGTTAGAGCTCTCTGGGGCGTTAACAAATTATTAATTCTCCTTAACCAAAAACCTCATCTAACTAACTCCTGTCTATTTAGAACATTGTTAGCACTTTTACATTAAAGATCTGTTTCCTTTCTGGCAAGAGTGGGATATTACTGCTCTTCTTTTGAGTATTTTAGAGCCTTGTACGTAAATAGATTTTGTTTCCTCGTTATGTCATCTCTTCTCTGACTTCCCAGTACCTAACTGAGAATACCCATTGGTGATAACAAAGTTGCTTTAAAAAGAAAGTGTTTTTCTTAATAACATCATATATTGATCTTTATGAGCTAATACATTGTTTTTCTCAGATTTCTCTTTTACAGTGATTAGTTCCAGGTGTTCTGTCAGTTAAACATTTTTTTCCAATAGCATCTGATGCTGGTTCAGCGTTCTTTTACAGCATACAAGTTTTCCAGTAGCTGTTCCCATTCCGTCCCTTTGGCTGTGCATACTTGATGATACTAGCAGGCCTGTATTGCACTGTACTTTAGCTGTCTGGGGAAACTGCTGTCTAAATACGTACTTTCCTCAGCTGGATTTACCAAGAGTGAGTTATTATGTTACTTTAGTAGTATCCTTCTGAATCCTGACCTTTCTTGCAGTTGGTGGAGTTACATCTCTTTCCATGTGTGCAGAATTTTCAAATGAATGAACATGGCTTGGTTATACCCTTTCTATCCTTGCACCACATTCCTTGCTTCCACAGAGTAGCGTACGGTTTGGGCCCTCTTGGCTTATCCCTTTATCATCCTGTTTGTTGTTCAGCATGGAATGCAGGGAGCAGAATTATAACCTTCCATCTGTTCAGAGAAGTAAAACAAAGGAAACTAATCTTTTAAAACTACTTGTACTGCCAAGTAAGTTTCCTCTGTGACCTTTAACTATGTAAAATACTGAAATGTGAAGAATCTGGGCATGTCTTGTGAATAGCATTAAATCTGGATTACTCCCTAAGTAAATATGCAGTTCCAACTTTTTTATATGATAAAGCACCAAATTAAGAGTTGTGAAAGAACATCTAAATATGAACTGCAAAATAAGCTCAAGTCAGGCATAATATTTAAATAAGGCTTGAGCCCCAAAGCAAGCAGCTTTTCTAAAGGAGCAGTGAATTTGAACATGTGATACGCCAAAGATGTTTTTTACCCAAGCGTGCGCATTTATAAAACATAGTAATTATATTTACAGATAGGTAACTAACTAAGATACTTGGGAATTAGAGGTGCAGTTTGTAGATAGACTCTCTGTCTAATTTGAAAAATTTCTGCCTTTTTCTCCTCCCCTCCAGGTAGTGCGACTGTTAAAAACGTCTCCAGAGAAACCTATAACATTAGCGATCGGTGATGGTGCTAATGATGTGAGCATGATACAAGAAGCACACGTGGGCATAGGTAACTTACTTTTGTCAGAAGACATAAAAGCAAATAAGATGCAAATTTTAGTAGAGGATTAGATCATGAATAGTGTTTATAAACAGGTAAACTTCTAATGTTTTGGCAGCTGTGAATGACAGGATGTTAATCTGAGTCATCTGTTGTAGCAGAGTTTTAGTGAAATTTAAAATTTAAGGCTGTTGGCTTTCACAAGTTTTAGGTGTATTGTGTAGTCTACCAAAAACCAGAGGTCCTGCTTAATGCTGCCATAAGAACAGCACAAGATTCTCTGTAACTAGAATCTCAGAAGTACTCTGCTTCAGATATTGGAGGTGGATATCTCTCGCTTGAAACACTGTCGTGTTCTAAGTTCCTGTGTAAATTTGACCTTCAAACCTTTCTTTGTGCTGAACTGCCACTGTCTGCATCACATCGGTATTGCTGTAGAAATGCCATTTGTGTCTAGTTTGTCTTTGAGGAGGCAGCTTCTGTTGTATCTCGAGACTGTTGTTGATTCTCAGCTAGGCTTGGTAGTTTTCTCTGTATTGTTTTCTGTTATCTGGCCATGACCACCTTTAAACGTTTTTTTTCCTGCTATGTTATATAACTGAGTACAAAACCTGCGTATAACTGAATTGGTGCCCATCACGTAGTGTTTTGGTATTTCCTTTGCTGACTTTGTTGGATGGTGTTTGTTCCAATAGTAAATGCTGAAGGTTCTTACATAAGGTATTGGTACATCAGGATATTCAATCTGTCACCCTTTGTGATTAAAAAGGTGTATGCAATGTTTATCATGTAAATCATGTGGCCGTGATTTTGAAGACCATGGGTATAGCCTGCTTGAGAAGGTTACAGGCCAATAGCAAATGATCCTTTATTCTACAGCTAGTTTGTCAACTAACTGAAGCTTATTAAAAGTAAAATTAGCCAAGTTCTTATTATAATTTGTAGCATATTATACATTACATGCCCATTGGTCAAAACTAGCAAGTCTTTGCCATGGAGGGTGACAGGGGACCTTTAGACTTTTTTTTTTTTAAAAAAAAAAAACAAAAACCAAACAATCAGCACTTCTAAGTGTCTGGTTTTAGGAATCCCAGGCCACTTTTCTTCTGTAAAAGAGCATTTTAAGTTCTCTGTGTATACTTATCCTAATCTTAATAATAGTTTTTAGAAATGAATTTGTGTTCAGCTATGACAAGTGACAAGCATTGTCAGCCCATCAGAGTAAGTAAATTGCTATTGTAAGAACAGCACTTCCTTTATTCTGCTGTTGAGTGTAGGTCATATGTTATTCCCAGAAAGTACTGTAAGAAAAACCTCTCTGAAGTAAAAAACATACTAAGTAAATTGATAATGATGGATTGATAATGGTTTGCTTGGTTTGGGAATTTTGGTTTTGTATGAATGTTATTATTTCTATGTCTTCCCATAAGTCTTTTCTTAAGAATAGCTTATGGAAATAGTTTGGGTTTTTTTTTTTTTTTAAAGATTGAATCAACATCAAATGAATAGTTTCCCATAGATGTGTCAGGAATAATGCCTTCATTTGGAACTGAAAGTTGCTGAAGTCTTTATTATGTTAAAGTGCAGGAAAACAGAGCTGTAGCTTCAAGATGTACGTTGTTTGGGGTCTTTTTAAACTTTAATTTTTGTAATATTTAACCTGTTTTCTATTTTGTTTCCCAAATGTTACAGGAATCATGGGCAAGGAAGGAAGACAAGCTGTAAGAAACAGTGACTATGCAATAGCACGGTTTAAATTCCTCTCCAAGTTGCTTTTTGTTCATGGGCACTTTTACTATGTTAGAATAGCAACCCTTGTACAGTACTTTTTTTATAAGGTAAGTCTTCAAGTTCACAGAAAAATGTGTGACTTTTTCTCAGCAAGAAATTTATTTCAGATCTAACATTTTTGTTGGGAACAGGTTAAATGTGCGTTTGAATATGTTTTCTGGGCTTTTTTGATATTTGACAACCCAGTGCAGTAGTTTAACTGTGAAACTGTTTAGTACTTCCACTTGGAAATAGGTTTTAAATACCACAATGAGTTTGCCTAGGCTGAGAGGAAGACGTGTGTGCTCTGTGAAAGCAGTATTAGTAGCTTGAAATTAAATGCATTCTTCAGCAAGATGTGAAAGTATAACCTCTTTTTGTTTATTGATTTAATATGAACCAAATTCATTCATCTTCCTTAGAAGGAAAAAGGAGCGCAGGAAATAGCTGAGGGAGTGAAGGGCCTGCAGAAAGTGTGTGGGGAGAGAGCATGCTCTTTGCCAGCAGGCTCACCTTAAAGCTTAACAGTCCCAGCCTTGACTTAAGAAACCCTGAGGTGAAACACTGCAAGGGAAGCACCAGGGACTGAGTTATCTCCGGGTACCTCTCGGGGAGCTGTGGGCACGGAGCAACAGGGTGAGCTTAAGCAAAACGCTAGAAGGAGGAGTGGGAGGATGGCCTGGGAGCTCAATCCTGAGCTGGGATGTTTGAAATGCTAGTAACGTCTTTGTGGTTTCTGTGGGTTGGGTTTTTTGGGGTGATTTTCTTTGGGTTTTTTGTTGTTTTTTTTTTTAACTTGATTATCAGTTTTGATAAGAAGTCAAAATGCACTATCTTAGTTGAAATTTATCTGAGATTCTAGCATTGGCCACCAAGCCACTTTTTATCATGTATTGTTTACTCTTATTTAAAGATAACAGTATCGTGTTAGTTTTTTGTTTTGTCTACTCCCGTGCAAAAATCTCACCTGAGCAGGGCACAGGCTTTCTTGAATGAAATATGGAAACTATTTTGCAAAAAATTCTTAAAAAGAAACTGACGGGGAAAATGAATGGAATTCTCCTCCTTTAATACTACTTGTACTCCCATAATGAGACGTGTTCATCAAACACATATAATTAAGTTTATATTTTTCGGGTTCATTATCCTAAGGCACAAACAAAATATGCTCTTGACCAAAGCATATTGCTTCACTTTGCCAAGTAAAATGCTGAAATGCTTTATGCTCTCCCTGTGTATTTTTACAGCTTATAAGAGTTAGCAATTTCTTTTAGGGTTGTGAGGCATATACTGAGGATTAACTGTTTCCTTCACTTGTCTTTTTTCAGAATGTGTGCTTTATTACACCACAATTTTTATATCAGTTCTTCTGTTTGTTTTCACAACAAGTAAGTATTGGATGCCTTGCATCTTGGTAAATGTGTATGAAACACTCAGGGTAAATAACTAAAAAAATGGGAAAGAACTACACAGGAGCAGCACTGATTTTACACTTAAATATCCAGCTTCATTTTCGATATTCAATAGCGCGATGTTACTAGATGGCTATGTGAGTATAGCTTTTTATCTAACTAGTAAATTAACGTAATTAATGATTTGTTGCTGCTATTAGTGTGCTAATAAATTTTAATAAATATAAACTCCTTTCTTTACAAGACTCAAAATAATTTTTGTTTCCATTTTCAGACGCTCTATGACAGTGTATACCTGACTTTGTACAATATTTGTTTCACTTCCTTGCCTGTCCTCATATACAGTCTTTTTGAACAGCATGTGCATCCGCATGTATTACAGAGTAAACCTGTGCTTTATCGGTATGTATATTTTACATATATTGTCACAGTAGCA
Source organism: Burhinus bistriatus (assembly GCA_013397275.1). NCBI lineage: Eukaryota > Metazoa > Chordata > Aves > Charadriiformes > Burhinidae > Burhinus > Burhinus bistriatus. Next base: position 685,051 of record VYXH01006729.1, on the reverse strand, counting down.
CATAATTTAGAGCAACAGTGGCATCTGCAGAAGTCTGAACTTGCTGCTATGCATTCCTACAGTATTTTTATCTGTAAATTATGCAATTTTTAGTAACTGTCTTGACAAGGAAGAACTGCAGCTACGTAGTTTTCATCCTGAAAATTAACTAACAAGAGTATTTTGAGAGAAGCATCTTTTTATGTCAGTCACGTTAAGACTGGAAGAGAACTGAGCACTTGGTCAGCTTACATGATTGGCAGCCTTCTCCTCCATTCCATGTAGGAGATGAAAATCTCTCAGACATGCACATGAAAAACTAGGACTGCAAAAAAATGCTATACTAAGCGGGAAAGTGATTTCCTGTAGAATTAGATGTCCTCCCAGTGGTAGCATGTTGCACTGCATACTGCTTTTTGGAGAAAAAAAGTATGTATTTTTGTAAAAAAGAGATGTCTCTTAGATGTTTCTCTTTTCCTGAAAGTCTTTCAAGCAGAACAAGGGGCAAGTATCAGGAGATCTGGCTTTTTCTTCCTCTTGCAATTCCACCTCCGGGGAGAAGAATTCTAGTTTGTGCTATTCTGAATTTGACCCATTAGAGACCTTTGCCATTGGTGATCCCCGCATAAAGTAGAGGCAAATCATAAGAGCTCAGAGTTCTTTTTTTGCCCATGATTTATGTATTTTTTTCATATGTCAGCATTCATTAAATATATTTTGGTGCAGTTGAAATTTACATTTATTCAAAGCGGTAGCAGCCGTGCAATGTGAATAGCTGATGGGTTACATAAAGACAATCTGAAATCCCAAATCTGTTTTATTTCTACAGAGACATCAGTAAAAATGCCCACCTGGGGTTTAAACCATTTCTTTACTGGACCATCTTGGGCTTCTTTCATGCATTTGTTTTCTTTTATGGCTCGTATCTTCTAATGGGAGAAGACACTTCTCTGCTGGGAAATGGCCAGGTACAGTATCATAAGAATTATTCTTCCACTGTGGTTTTGGTGCTATTTTTTAATTTTTAATTTTTTTTAAAATCCTCTTGTGTCAAAAAAAATCTAACATCATTTTATTTTTATGAACTACGTAATTTCCAAAGATGCTTTGCCAATATTGGTGTGTGTTCTCAAGAGTAACATTTCTTAGTGTGGAAACTGTAAGACATGTTGTCAGAGTATGTCCGTGAAGAACATATCTTTCAAGATAATAAATGTATTATGATTGTCTTAAACTTTGTTTTATTTCGTATACTGTTTTTGTCAAAATCATATGTCATAACTTCAGTAAATGAGAATTTATATTAATTCATTCAAAACTCATTTTGAGTTGGACTTAATTGCAGTGTTAAACAATGGCTTCTCTTTAGCATCTGTTATAAAATTAGGCTTAAATCTGAAATTTGACAAAAGTCTTAAAACTTCTCCTGAAAATGTATTATTTTAATTACTCAATTTTTAAAAATTAAGTGGTGCAAGCTGCTTTTAAATTATGCTTTTTATTCAATAAATGTTGTTAAGACAGTTACTTAATGAAATCATCAAATACTAATTTGACACTTTCTGTTTTAAAGATTAACATCTTTAAAAGTTCACAGGAAAAATCATACACAAAAAACTCTAAAGCTTGGGTGAAACCATTACAAGTCTGCTTCCTCATTTTCCCCAGTTCTGAGTTAGTTAACCCAATTTAGAACAGTTAGATACTGATTTTTCTTTTGTAAAATTGTTATGGGTGGTGATGCAAAAATACATTTGCCTCTCATTATGCCGTTCTAACTACTGACATGAAGTGCTTGCTGATTCTCCTGTAGTGCTTGGTAGTGTTGCAGGTTACAGCACAAGGTACAAAAATAGCGTCATGCTATATTCACAAGAGTCATCTGGTGATACAAAGTGGGCATGAGCTCAGGAAGTTTAGGCAAAAAAAGGGTTTCTATGTAATGATGTACAGACAATGACCAGAATTGTCTTGAGTTACTAAAATCAGAGAGCATGTGAACTGGTGGGTTAGCATCCCCGCAGAGGGAGGACCAATAAAGGGGGAGTGGTGCAGCTAGCTGCAATACTTATTTCATCATGAGGTGTTTGATAAGAAAGTTAAAATAGTTGTTCTTTGAACTAAAATGAGGTATGAGTGTGTCCTCTCTTGTCATTTGTTACAAGCTGTGTGACTTTGAAGTCATGAATTGGCAAAGGACCTTCAGTACTCTCCTAATGAAGTAATTTTACACTGTGAATCAGTGCGTTTCTGTGCAACTGTCTTAGTTGTCAAAGCACCTCACTTCAAAATTGCTTAGTAAATGTCCACAAGACAGGAACAGACTTTTTTCATTGTATTTAGTAACAAACGTTTAGTTTGGGGAACAGATGATATTCTGTAAGTCTAGACCAGTGTGTTAATGTAGACTTTACGGAGAAGGTTCTTCTTTCTTGTATAAATTAACCTCAAGATTTTTTAAATATACTTAGTGAATGAGCATACCAGAAATAAAGCTTTCAGATGCCCTTTGGCTTCTCATGTTTTCTGTGTTATGACTTAAAAAAAAAAAAAAAAGAGTCTTTATTTGGAGTTACTCTACCTCTCTGTGTTTGCTAAAAGGTGATGATTAGAGCTGGTAGAACTGTGTGTTGCAGTAAAATAACTGCAGTACATAAAGTATATTGCAAATTTAATGTGTGCCTGAAAAAGCCAAAGTTAAGGGCAAGAGGAACTCGTGTACTGCTGCAGTGCTTTCTTGTCAGAAGTCCTCGAGAAGTGATGACTGTGTGAATGCGTGATACAGGGTAGTGTTAGTGCAAGGCCTCACATTTTCATTCCGAGTTCTCAGTTTGGAGCAAAGCAGGATAGATGAGATTGTAAATAATTTGTTAATGCTGGTGGTTTGTTAGGCTTACCTCAACATACTGTGCAACAACTTGATATTTTAGTTCTTTTTTTCTCCCCCCTTTTTCATGCTGTGCATGTCGTCAGATATTGAAACCTAACAGGCAAATGGTAAGAGTTTAGAAGAGGAGGAGATACAAAATATTGTATCTGTTACTTCACAGGATTAAAGGATGCAGCATCCACAGTGTAAATGTGTTCAAAAATAAAATGGTGGCAAGAACCTGTTCACGTTTTGCATTCTAACTCTGTGACCATTGAGAGCAGTGTTAGCAAAGACACTTTCTTTCACAGGTCACTCAGGAGCAGTAGTCTAATTTTACTTTAAGATTATTATTGCAGCAGTTAACAGCAAGCATGTTGCTTGTTAAACACTACTGTCGGTGTGAAAAGTAAATAGAAAGCTTCAGAAGATGTGTTATAGCAAAGATCTTTAAAATTATCAGTAAATCCAGACTCATGGCTGCCTCAGTTTTGTACCTTGTGTAAAGATGAGAAAAGCGGTTGTGAGATCTGTCATCAGACTGTTGGGATGGTTTTTTGTCAGAGCTCTGTAACAAGGACTACAACTGTGCGAATCCCAGTTCCGTGCCTCTTTGCTGTACTAACAAATCAACTCTAGGATAACTTTGCCTGTCTGCATGTGGTAGTTTTCTCCTTGCTTGCTTAGTTTGCTACCGGTAAATACAGCATTGAGGGTTTGGTCATTGTTCAGTGTGTCAGTGGCAAAAATAGCTACAAAACAGCAATGTCTTCAGTTTCAGCAGCCAGAACCGCTTGCAAGAGCAGAGCGGTTGGACCTGTTGTAGAATGGCAGCGTGTCTGAGTAGCACGTGTGTAGATAGATTATGAACTTGGCACCCCTGCTTGGTTGTCAGAGCTGCAATTTTATTGTTGTAGAACTTGTTCAGAGTTTTGATAGTTTAATTTACATGGGCAAGAGAATACGAAAGTGACAGATACAGCGTTTTAGAATTGAAGCTTGATTTTGTGTTTGTTAGCCTTGAAACAAAGTGTCTTTTCCTTAGAATTTTCTTTGAAAAATACAATGGCACCATTATTTTTGAATTGTAAAATTGTGCTTGGGGTAAAAAGTGAACTTTCAGGTGATGCTGCATGTTGAAAATGATCTGGAAATATTTAAACTCAAACTGTTTTGCACTTATGTTGAAGTGAATACCTTCCACCCAATATTTGCTTTCTATTGGATGATTATACTTAATTGATCAAATTGGTATCTTCATCTTCCTATCACTTCATATTACTGTTTTGGACTTTCTTCGTATTTCATGTAGCATCTGTGGTGATTTGTTTTGAACCAAGAAGAAAGATGACTTGTGGGTTGTTAATTGTACTCTTATCATAAGTTGTATTTTTTTTCTAGCAGTTTGTGTTCTGTCTTTCTTGCTTTTTCACTATGATTAGTTGTCACAAGCTTATGTCCACAGACTTGTTTCATTAGTGTAGCTAACTTGAAAAGAATCTAACTTACCATCAATGCTCTTAACTGATTCTTTTTTTTTTTTTCTCCCATGGTTTTTGCCTTGCCATTTTCGTAGATGTTTGGAAACTGGACATTTGGTACTTTGGTCTTCACCGTTATGGTTATAACTGTTACGATGAAGGTATGATACTATACTAATTACTGTCTGTGTTTGGGTGTGTAGGCAAATATTTAATAAAGCAATAATTTAAAATTGATTCAGAAGTTATACGGAAGTAATTGATTCTTGAGGATTCCAGATAAGTGATTTTTATGTTCGGTTTCAATGGTGGTTAAAATTTTTCTTTGTAGCTTTTGCATATTACAACAATATTTAGTGTTTGAGCTGAAAGTCTGTAAGTTCGTTCAGAACCAGTATTTATAATTTTCTGTGAAGTGGGAGGAGAAAGGAAGTTCACTGAAGTTGTCTTTGTTTTAGATGGCACTAGAAACTCATTTCTGGACATGGATAAACCATTTTGTTACTTGGGGATCCATTGTATTTTATTTCATATTCTCCTTGTTTTATGGGGGAATTATCTGGTGAGTGATTCTTCTCTTTTTTTTTTTTTTCCTGCTCTCCTTTCTATAGCACGTATGATAGGTGAAGTTATGTAAAAACACCGAAGTATTATGTTCTACCATGTTGCTCTGAATTTTGTGACAAGTACCGGAAAATAAATCTTTAAACCTAGAGCGGCCACTCACTTTTGGTGATTCTTTCAGAAATTTGAGCAGTGCTGCTAAGCTGTCATGTACTCAAGGACAGGAATTACTTGTCTCTGACAGCCTGTTGACTATAAAGGCCTTTTTTTCTTTTTAATAAAAAAAGTAGATAGATTCCCAAATGTGCTATGTAATAAGTGTTTGCAACAGAAATTAAGATGCTGGGGTTTGAATCAGTAAAGAGATGTATTTTTGCTTGTATTTTGGGGTCTTGGAGGGATAGGATGGTGATTGATTTCCTGCAACACAATTTAAAACTAAACTAGAATCTTTCCCTCCAAAGTTTGGTACCCTCCTTCCCCAGAGTTTCTTTGCAGGTCAGGTCCAACAGATTGCTAGACTTCTTCATGGATGCCGTGCAGTTGTAACTCTGCATCCTGAAAGACTTGCTGCTTGATGTAAAATAAGGATACACTTGAGCCTTCCGGTGCTGTAATTTTGTTTCTAGAAGTTCTTTTTAGTAATTGCCACCTCTTTTAACTTTTTAGGCCATTTTTGCATACCCAGGACATGTACTTTGTATTTGTTCAACTGTTGTCAAGTGGTTCTGCTTGGTTTGCCATAATCCTCATAGTAGTTGCTTGTTTGTTTCTTGATGTTGTGAAGAAAGTGCTGTACAGACATCTACAACCAACAAGTACTGAAAAAGCTCAGGTAATATTATCCTTTTGTATCCAACTTGATTAATAGTTAAAAGAAAACGTTTGTTAAAGTCTCTTTTGTAAACTAAATACTTTCCTGTGATATTTAATTATCCTTTTACACTGCTGTCATGTTTAATGCATAAAAGTGTTTTCATTTCGAAAGATAATTGTTAATTTAAAATTACAAAAATGAGGACACCATTTTACAAGGAAATAACATGTATGTTTGATATTAACAATAGTAGAATTATTTATAAAGGTGTCACTCAGTCTTCTGCATCTCAGCGTGCAACTGTATGAGAGGATCATAATACGCATTTTTATACCGCTTTAAAGATGGTAACTTATTTTCGTCTAGGTATTAGAAACTCTCTTCAACTGTAATTGGCACTGAATAGTTCTTAAAATGTGATCAAAACAATGATTTTTAAAATTACTGTAGTAGGACTTGTTTTAATTAGTATTACTTAAATCTTTATCATATCACATGCCATGTATTTGATCGTTGATTATGTAATTAAAGATGATTACCCGTGTGGCATTTTCATAAATTCATAGAAGAGGGCTAAAGATACGCTGTGATAATAGAATCTCCCTTGTGCCTGACACAGGCTACAAAAACTCCTTGAAATCATTCTGTTGAAATTAGGCTGTCTTTTGGGTAAATATCTCATCTAGGTTTGTGTGTTTTCTTCTTTTTAGTGATAGTTACGGAGAAGTCATCCTGACCCATTGTTCTAAAAGTTACTGTCTGTAGTTTCAGTTTTCAACATTATATCTTTTTATACTCTTTCTGCTAAACTGAAAAGCCTTCTATTAAAGTTTTTTGTTTTGTTCACAGTTAGGTTTATGATCAAGTTAATTTTATCACTGATAAGTAGATTGGACTTGCATCTTTTGTCAAAAAGGTTATTTTCCAGTCTTTTAATTGTTTTTGTGTTTCTTCTGTAATCGTCACTATTCCTCAACCTCATCTTGAATTTTGGATTTAGCCAGCGGACAGAATATTTCAGCACAGTGTACATCAGTGCCGAGTATGGGAATAACGAATCCTCCAGCTGTATTCAGCTTACACAGTAATATACATCAATAACCTGTTACCTTCTGCATCTTTTTCTCATCTGCAAGTGATTATGTTGGTTTCTTCCAGGTCAAATAGCATAGGGCCAAAAAAAATGTGAAGGTGAATGAAGAATCCAGTTGACAGAGATATCCCATATACAGTTATGTTCTGAAACTTGTTAGCAGTTTTTAGTGCATTTGTGTGTCATATTGATTTTGTGATGTCCTAGTTGCTTAATCCAAATAACGCTGAGCTGTGTGCCATACAGAACTCTTAACTGCATTACGTCAATAGTTACCTTTATCATCTAGCCTTGTAATAACTTTGATAGAAGATGTATAATTTGAGTAACTCTATGTGCACTTACAATTTGTGTGTTCAAAAAAAAAAAAAGCCATGTGAGACATTCTCTTACTTTGCCTAGGATCAAAATCATGCTGACAAATATATTGATAGCCAAAATGTCCCATTTGTCCCTTTTCAAAACTGGAATATTAGCTGCTTTTTCCAGTGTTGGAATTTAGTAGCTAAAAGCCAAGGTAAATAACCACTAGCTTTCAGAACACTGTTCAACTAGACCTCATAAGATTCTTGATTGCATGTTATTGCACTTTTTGGATTAAAGAGTCCCAATTTAGGAAAATTCTGTAGATAATGATACTTACTTATCTATCTCTTTTTTTTTCTTTCTTTTCCTTCAAAAACTAGTGGCAATATTTATTGAACACTTCCCTTTACTTCCTTCCTGTACATCAGCTGTTTCTGTTTGGCATTGTATCAGTATGGTTGTTGAGGTTTCTCATGTTCCTAAAGTCCTTGAATTAAAAACCAAAAAGCCTGCATCATTTTTCCCTAACTTTATCCGTATACTTCTTGTGGCATTCTCTTGTTTTCTGAATCAATTCTGAAGAATTTCCGGGTTCAGTTTGCCTCCGCTACAGTTGTGTTGTCAAGTTAGACTTCTTATTTTTAAGGAAGAATCTTGATGAACCGCTTTCTTGTGGCTATCGCTTGATTCATAGCCATGGGGATTTTGCTTTTGCATCTCTATTAGTCATCTTTTTTTTCCTTATTCCCATACTACTTTGCCATTTGACAGTGTCAGCATTAGGATCTATGTTTACCAAAATACTGTCTTTCTGAAAACACTTAATTCCTGATATTGCAGAGTCAAGGTATCTAAAATCTAATTTGACAAGAAGTGCTTCAGCAGCTATTCAGTGGTTCTCTGTGTGTGTCTGATCATGAAATCACAGTTAAAAATGTATTTGCAAACAGAAGGCACCTGTTTGTTCCTTTCTTGAGGTTTAATCTGTTGAGATTTTCCCCACTCTTACATTTAATGGGACAGTCAGCTCCACTGAATTCCATTGGCCGTTCTTGTAGTGAGGAAGCAGACATAAGTGAAGATGAACAGATGACCAGCTTAGTACATGTATTGTCGAGAAGTGACAGAATGTTTTTTTTCATGATTATACCTCGTTAGATTTGTTTAAAAATTCTAGTGTATATTATTCTTTCAGTTTCAAAGCAAAGGAAAGAACTCTAACGTTCAGATAGAATGAGTTTGAGGAATATCTTTGTCCTAAACACTGAGGAATTTTCTGTGGAAGTCATTGAAAGAGTGAATATGGAACTTTGCCCTTTTAAATGTGTTTTTTGTAGCGTTGGTGTACCCTCTGTATAACTGAATATTTTTAATTATTCGTTTTTAATTGTAGGACTAAATTAGTATATTTGCATATTGAGGGAAAGAAAAAATTTAGTTTACAGTTACTAAATTTTTATCAGAACAAGATAAATTGTTACATGAACTAGTCACTGGGTTTTTTTTAATCACAGCTATTTAAGTTATTTGTTTCTGTCTGCCATCGTTTAAATTCTAAAATATTCCCAGGAGCAGTGAGCAAAACACCGGTTTCTCAACTGAAAATGCTTGCCCCTATTGTTTTAATTTTTCAGAAACTAAGAGCACACTAGTTGTGCAAGTTTACCCAACTTAGTGCTCTGAATTCACTGTATCTGTAGGTATCTGCCTTACTCAGTATATAAGGAACTTTGTCTTTTATTTAGTATAAGGTCATAGCATCAACAGTCAATCTGTTAGATGTTACATGTAGCTAAGTTATTCATAAGAGAGCAAAGGAATTCAACTGGTCAGAGAGAAACACTTGAGAAATTCTGCTAAAGATAAACGTCAAACTGTAAATATTGTTCTGTCACAACAGTTTAAAAAAAAAAATCTGTCTCTTCCATTTTGGGAAGTCAGTATATTAAATATTTGACAGGCAAGCATGAGTTGACTTTTATACAGGGATGGATTTAGTTAACTTTACCTTCCTTAATGCACTTAGGGTGCCTGCATGTAATTTTTTTTTTCTGTGTTCCAAATTTTTTTTTGCTGGCCTTAAACAAAATCGATCTTACTATATTTGACTTAAGTCTGTTGCCCTGAAGTAGCTCCTGGGTAATTTCTGACTATAGGTCTGTTACAGAATCATATAGGAGGAAGTGGACAGTGAGGTAAATCTGAATCAAAATATAAATCTTTGGGAAAATATAAATCACAGCACTATTGAGGGGAGAAGGTAACACTGAATAAAGATGTCTGGTAAATTATAGATGTAAAAGTGTATAGGCCTTTTTTCTCAGTATGAAAGCTAAGGTACGCTTAAGAATGGTCCTACCAAACAATAACTGGCTGTGATGATCCCAGGAGCTGTCCTGAAGGTACCAGGCTTGTGTTCTGTATATGATGTGTATTCCACTTAAATAACAATGTCTTGTCCTGTGTCTTTCTCTTAGAAAATTACTGCTGCTGCTTACTGACATGTATGTTCCATCCCTTCTCTGTCCAATTGTAGATGTACTCCAACAGAGTTGCTTTAAGTGACGAGTTCATCGCACTGCAGCCATTGTCCAGGGCAAGGAATCAGCTGAGCAAAATTAGGTAGAGTAGGAGGGACAGTTCCTCATCAACTCTTATGCATGCTGAAGGTGAACTAACCAGTGCTGAGAGAGATGGGAAGAGGCATGAACATTAGTGGGTTGAGAGGGCAATACCTGTAGCGTAGATCCATTCAGTTCGGTTATTTCTTGGCTTTGCTCTGTGTTTTTGAGCCAAATGCTTCTCTGAAGTAGCATGTGTTGGACGTGCTTTTTTAGGAAAAAACATCCCTAGCATGATGCTCAACTTTCAGAATACAGATCCAGCTCTTCTTGCATCCATTTTTAAATAATCACAGTTTCTAGCATGGTTATAATGCTTTTAATTTCTTCATGATCAAATTTAACAGTGCTTTTTGCATGTTGGATAACTTCAGCTTCATAAGGCCGTTGACAGAAAGGTCTGTGTATTTTAGGCAGCAATTTCTTGCGAGTTGTTTGCCCATTTTAATTTGCTTTCCACTTGTATTGAAAAAGCAGAAAATGTTTTAAGTTTGGGTGCGTACATACACTTGTGTGGCTAAGGCTTTTTGTGTTTGTTTAGTGCATCTATAAAGTGAGTGTTGTTTGTTTTCCATGTGTATAGATACATATTCCTAAAGGCATTTGGCTACAAAGTCCTAGAAAATTATTCAAAAAAAAATCAAAGCATACATGTGTCTGTAGGTAAACCATTATGATTCTGAAACTCTTCAAATGCACTGAATTCAGTACATGAAATGCAATCAAATGCTGATTCTCTTTTGTAAGATGTTCATATGCAATAATAATGTCTCAACCTGTTTGTTTTATCCAACCTGTACCTACTTTTATATTCTATAGCAAGAATTAATGCAAAGAACTGATTCCTGTAAAATATTTTTTTAAGGTGACTATGTTGTTCGAAAGCATGCAAATAGGTGCCAGGAGAACCTACAAACCTACACTTTTGGGACTTAATTGCCATTTGCTTAACTTAAGGAAAGTAAGAGACAGGAAGCTGGCATTGTAAATGATTAGCAGAGAATTTCTAGTGATTAATTGAAAGAGGTGATACAAGTCCTGCAGGGGGGAGCGAAAAACTTTGTATTTCCTCTGAGTGTGCTACACCTTTGCAAGGCAAAACTTGAAATGGTTCTTGTGTTTAGCTGTTAGTTGTCCCACTGTGAAACACGTCAACTTAGACTTCCAAACACCCCAGGGAGGTAGTGGTGGGGTGGTTTGGTTTGGTTTTAAATTCAGTGCTTCCTAGCTTTAAAACAGGAAAACTGCAGTATACCTCTTGAATTTTAGTAAACTGAGCAACATATTGGGGAGATTGCTCTGCAAAAGTTTTTACAAGTTAACCTTTAAAATTCTTGGTTTATCAGCATCATGTAAATAAGTTACCTTTTTAAAACTTTGGATAAATATATTTCCAGTAAACCTCTGTTTTCTCACCGCATTACTAAAATGAATTACGTGGGGCATTATATCTACACCAAAGGTTTAATAACAAAAAATTGTTAAACTTTCCAAAATGAACCACATTGTAAGGGTTGAAAAAATGGGAAATTTGTTTTGTCCATGAGTAACAGATGATTATGCAAATCCAATTCTCTTCTATGTCAGAATTTTTACACTTGAGTATCTAACAGTAAGGTACCTGAAATGCAAGCACTGAATGCCTTATACTATGCGGTTGAAGTTGTAAAGTGCAACAAAAAAAGAAAAAGGATTCAGGTTTCTCTAGTTCTTTATTTGTAGTCATCAGACAAAATTTGGAAGCTATCCTGTGGAGCCTTACCTAAAACAGTAAAAAGGAAAGTCACTTAATAGATGGAGACTACTCACTTCACTGTACTAAATAAAAACTAATTTGGAGTGAAGACCATGGGTTAGTTTCTGTGGTGTTTCTGTCTTCCAAAAGCAGTAGAGCAGAGAAAGTAAGGAAAACTGTAGGATGATGAAACAGAACAGCTGCTTGGTGAATGCAGCTATAAGGAGCTAATTCTGTCACATCTCATTTATAATGCTCACCCCATAATTGCATTGTGACTGCAGAATGCACGTAAATTCATGAACAGACTTTGGCAGTTTATTGCTGTTTGTTAAATATGTATTAACAACCTCAAAAGGGGTATAGCACCAGGTTAAACTGAGTTACGCCTTGTTCTGCAAATGTGCTTGCTGTTCTGTTGATATACAAAAGGAAAATACCTTTATGAATGCAAATGATAAGATAAAAGTATGATGTTATAATCGATTTTTATGTCTGTAGGCTTCACAGCATGCAAAAAACGTTCGAGTTTATATTCAGTACATTTGTCATGTACAGTTAAGAGCTTTGAGGGGGGATCTTTTAAGTGCTCATGTGATTCCTGTAAGTCAGAAATGCAGTCTTGTGTGTGCCTGTTAAGCTCTTGCCTCTGAACTTTACTGTCACTTTTGTAACTTGGGATGAAGAGGAAATGGGGCAGCACAGGTCAGGTGCAGGCTCTGTACTTAACTGGAGACTGACTGACTACTACTTCTTTCCTCTGTAGCTGTCTCTTCTGTACTTGGAACATGTGAAATATCTGTCTTAGGGTACTAACTGGGCCCCATTGTATCTCATTTCAGGTTTTTTCTGTAAACAAAGTTTTCTGTGTCTATGTATGTATACATGTCTCTGTGCTTTATAAGAATTGTCAGAAATCGTAAGCCACATGTGAGAAGTGTTGCTCAGACTGATGTTTTAATTCTACTTACTGATGAGATTAACTATGTTTATAGAATTTTTACTTTTGGACAGTGTTATGACTGTACACAATACTAGGGAAATATAAGAAACAAAAAAGGTTTTTATTTACAGGGAAGGCTGTCAATGCATAAGGTTATATCTGGGACTCTCAAACTGTAGCGTTTGCCTTAGCACAGCCAAGACCCTGCTGTTTTTCCCCTATCTACAGGCCCATGAGTCTATTGTTACCTTGTTTTCCCTTCATCTCTGTACAGACCTGCTTTCTTTAGCTGTCTCCAGAGCTCCAGGCTCCTGGCCCTGGCTTTACAGCCTTCATTATTTGTCTGTATTTTTCCCTCTAGTTACTGTTTCATAGGATTCCCCTCCTAATAGCTTTCATATCTGATCCGGCCCAGGTGCGTAGAAGTCGAGAACAGGCAGTTCCTTTTACAGCCTATGTTTTTTGTAAGGAACCTGTAATTTCCAAGAAGACTATTCAAGTGCAAACATGCATTCGCACTAGTGAAGTATACCAGAACATCTTAATATGCTAAACTTTGAACAAGGTTTGTACACTGTGTTAGCAGAATGTGGTGCTGCTCTGTTAGCTAATCCATAGGATCTATCACAGGAAGAGGGAATAAATGAGAGAAGAACAGACCATTTTGTATTTATCTTCAGTCACAAAAATGCACGTATTTACTTACCTTAAGATACTTTTGCCTAATGACTTTGAAATAATGAAATAACTTGACACTTGTAGGTTTATTTGATTCAAAGAGATCAAGAATAGAAAAACTAAAAAAATGTTGAAAACATAAGTGCCAGTGAAGTTGTTAGATATCAGCATTCTTATATTGTCTTTTAAAATTTTAAATCTAATTCTTTGGGATTTCAGTATGCAGTATATTAAGGGTTAAAGAAAGTGAGCTTTACAGTAGGGAGCAAGTTTTAACTTAATTGTCAAATAGTAATAACCATCTCATTCATATTTTCTGAAACGTCTGTGTAGCATCAGGCATGTTGGCAGCTAGGACCAGAGCTCAGGAAAATACACCACAGTGATCTTAACTTGATGTACAGGATTAAATACATTTCCTGTTCAACCAAGTCCCAACTGTATATTTCAGTGTGATTAAATGTTTAGTTGAAATGTCTGTCTTGTGGCATATAGAATACCCTGTAATAAGACAAACCGAAATGGTCCTTTCTATTAGAAGGGGGGAACCAAATAAAACTCCAAAATCTGAAATCAAAATCTGAAAATTTGAAATAGATTTCAAATTTGTTGGGTTTTCCCCTTTTGTAGTCTATGGTGCACAAAAAGACCAAACACTTCTAATACTTGTGCACTGATAAACACTGATCCACTGATTAACTTGAAAAAATTGCCTCTTTACCTTGTAAATAAGCCTTGTTCTCTCAGGAACAGATCTGTAAAATGAAAGTTCATATAAAAATGGTAAATGTTTTAAAGCAATGCAAACATGGTGCTTTATAAGATTTGTTGCTTTTTCTGTCCTTCTAGATGGAAGAAGATAAGGGTTCAGTCAGCTCAGCATGTGACTTTGCTGAAAGCAGGCACAGAGGGGAGGACAATAGGCAACTGCTAGATCCATCTAGCCTACCCGACAGTTCTTACGTTCACTAGGTAGTACTCCCACTCTACCCTAATGTGTGTGTATATATATATATTTATATATATCATATATAGACAGTCATGGAGCCATCTCCAAAATACTCATATTTTTGGTAGCTACAAGAAAATTTGCATTACAGTATGTGGGTTTGGTTTTTCCTTATCAAGCTAAATCATTCTTTAATTCTGCACTTCAGTTTCTTTTTGATTTATTACATGAAATGGGCCATTATCATATAAAGTATTATGTTTATTGTGATCCTGGATCTTACCTTATGAAAATACTTTATTTGCAGCCCAAGTATGGATAATATCAGATATTTCTCTATGCTTATTTTTTTTTTTAAAGCATTGTCTCTTCTGCCTTTTGTTTCCTGAGGGTTTGTTTCAGGTCTTCAGAGACCATTATGCTCTACTGCCTTACCATGCCAGGTTTTACTTTGATATAAAACTGTGATCATAACTGTCCGCCACAGAAGGACTAGTGAGAAAATGGACTCTTTAGCATAATAGAAGTATCTTCCTTCCAGGTAGTGGATATAAATATAAAAATCCACATTCACCAGGCAGTGATACACAATGTATCTACGCATAAAATTGAATTTATTTTTATGTTGTCCATAATGCTCTCCCAGTATTACTTTATACTTAACTGTGAGTTTGATAAAACATAAATGTTATTTCCAGGCTTATGTAAGGTTACATTTGCTGTTTTTAAAAAAAGAGTATTACTAACTTTTCCATAAATTGCGGTTCAAACATGATTCTAGCTTTTTGTGAGTATCTAACCTGTGAAAAAAAAAAGGAGATTCTAGGGAAGAAGAGACAGCAGCCGCTCCTTGGAAACTAGTTTGGGTTACTCTTGGTTCTTCTTTCTGCCAGTCTTTGAATAATATCTAGGATTGCTAGCTCTTGGTTCAGCAGATTCTGGGGAAAAAATGTGTGGTTCATCTGATCCTACATACAACCGCTGTAATACAACCTTTTACAGTCACTTTAAAGGTATTACTTGGTCTGCTTGAAGATAATGGATGGACTAAATATTCTTTTTGAAATCCTAAGTGTAGGAATGTTGAGATTTTGTTTTGTATTGCTCTGAACACAATCACTGCATATGCAGCAGGGAGCTTGTTTTCTGACCTAATAGGAATTCCTTCTGCTCTGTGTAATTTCTTGTCTGATACACTGTGAGCGCAGTGTGAAGTGGCTGTGAAGGTTGTATTTGCTAGTACTGCAGTGCCGCAAATTGTGCTGTCCCCAATTGTGGAATCTTCTGTGACAGTACAACTGTCACCAGATGTGAGAGTCATCAAATAAGAGCATTCAGGGACTCAAGCTCTGTTGAGGTGTGTTTTGGTTTGGTTTTGTTTTAACCAAAACCCCTTTTAGACCTGTCAGTTGCAATGCTTCTGCCCCTGTCTCTCAGGTATTCACAGAAGTTCATTGTCATAGCAAATGTTCATTTTGTGTCCAGAACATCTCACAGATGAATGCAAGTTAGTCAGAAGTGTGCGTTCTGCCTGCACTCCTTCATGGCCTCCAAGGTTCAGCAACTGAATCGAGGGCTTCAGTTTGTAATGCTTTCTGTAAGTTCATACAGTTGTTAACTGAGAGTCCTGTAAGCATCACATTAAGCGGTGTGACGGGAAGGTCTGGAGGGACCATGAGGAATGCAGAACAGAGCTGAGAAGGGGCAGGCCTAGGAAAAGATGCATGGAAACACCACTTCTGCCTGTGTGCTCCCTCCTTGTCCTACCAGTTGGGATCTTTCTCTTGGATTTCCAGATGCCTCTTGTTTCTGTTAGTTGCCTTTTCTTTGTAGCATAGGAATTGTTCTGTTACGAAGCTGTAATCTGTCCTGTTGCCTGTTTTGGGGGATTAAGAAGGAATGTGTCCGCTCATAGTAAACCGTTCCCATAGGAAACTCTGAGGTTCTTTGCTTTGCTTGCAGTGTTGGGCAAGAGTGAGTGGCATGAAAGAAATTGGGGTTGGAAACCAAAGTCTTTAGACAACATATCATAGACTAAGATGCCTCCTCCCAGATTTTTTCGTTCACTACTGTCTGAGAGTGAGGTGAGGATAGTGGATGCTTGAATTTAGCCTTTGCGTTCAGCATTTGTTTCAAATTAAATTAAAAAGCATCCCCACGCTCCACATTTTTATTTCCTGTTGGAGAGGATACTGAAGTCAGTTTTCGATATTCTCTCTCCAGCAGTACTAGATTTCAGTTGCGGTTATGTTGCAGTTGACTGGTGTGCAAAAGTAGTATAGAGGAGCATACTGGCAGATGGCACTTAACTTAAACCCATACATCTCTGTATTACTTCTTTCACTTTGTTTGGGTCTATTTCTCACCTACAAAGAATGAACAGTAGAAAGTTTATTATGCTAATGTTGGATTATTCTTCATGCTGGCATGAACATGAGTGAACCTTTCTAATATCAGCCTTGCATTTAGATAAAAGATATTCACAAAATCAGGAATGTACTTTTGTTCCATACCAAGCCAAGGGTATCTATGGTAGTGACATAATGTAAACTATTATAGGGAGTTGCATTCTACACTTCTTGAGGAAAAAAATATTACTTACCATCAGGCTGCTGCATTGTATTCTGCAACCCTGGTCTGAAGCTTTCTCTTGATTAGATTTGCCTTAAAATAGGGCAGACCTGCAGCTTGTATAAATTGTTTTACCTCCGCTGAGGTTAATCAAGGCATCAAGCTTAAACTGCATGACGCTCTGCTCCAGAGATTCGTTATAGCTGTAACACAGAGAATCGCTAACCAGTTTATTTCCAACACTAAGCAGAGATGGTGCTAGACGATTTCCATATGCTCACCAAGGCTGCATTCAAACCATGGGAAGATCAAATTTTAGTATATATAGACCTTAGGAAGCAAAATGGTAATGTTATTTACCATTGTAGTTTTCCTATAAAACTGAAAAATATTCAACACTAACTTTAAGAAAATCTGCTTTTCGTAAGTGTTTTCTGATAACGTCTTCATTGCTAGAATCTGAATACTGATTTTTTTATTATTATTATTATTTTTATTTCCTTCTTCCAGCTTACTGAGGCAGGTTCAGGTATCAACTGCTTGGACTCCGTGTGCTGCTTCTCAGATGGGGAAACAGCATGCACATCTGTTAGAAGAATGCTGGAACGACTAATGGGAAGATGTAGTCCAACCCGGGTCAACAGGTGTGGCATTTCTCTCAATAGCCTTTGCTGCAGACAACTCTCCTATAAACTGGAACCTGATGAGCCTGCAGCAATAGATGTCTAGCAAACCAGCTGCAGGTTTTGCTTATTTAAGTAGGAAATGCAACTCTTTATTGTACTTTTTTCATCCTAAAATATTAGTTTCTTGTTTCTTTTTGAGTACTTTCTTTTGGGATGGGGAGGGGGGAAAACGGTTTTCAAAAGACTTCTGTTAAAACATTTAGTTTGGCTTACTACAAGTTCTTGTGTTGTATCTATCGTGATTTCTCTTGATTTGTACATTCTTCTCTTTAGAAAGTCAAGCCTTGCTGCTGTTTTTGTTCTTTTTATGATTTTTTTTTTTTTTGCCTTCACGAATCAGGAGTTGTTTGTAAAGTTGAAAGACTTTCCCTTTGGTTCTTGATGTACAACCTCCAAATATTTACCTTGGAGCTTGCGTTACTCCTGAAGATATACAAAAGGCTCACACTCCCCCCCCGCCTTTAAATATAACTTCATTGTTAGAAGAAGAGTCTTTAAATCTTTCAGCCATTAATTGATATGAAGATGAAATATTTTTGTAGTAAACTTTTATAATCTATTTCTAAAATCAGAGTAATTGACAGAACAGAGCCTTCAAGTTCTAAGAATTTTAAATGTTTTTTTGGTTCTAGAAGGTATATTGTCAAAATCATGGTGTGCCATTCCAAAGTATGTGCTAAATAAATCTTTTTTCCTTCACAAACCATGTGTGAAATAAACTTCAATGGGATAAAAGCACGTTAGAGTAATCGAATACGTCTAAGGAGCAATACTGCTCTTGCAGTCAGCATAACTGAGAAAAGCTCTTTCTCTAATGTGCCATCTCCCCATTTCCAAATAAAGAGGGCTAGCTAACAAACATGGAAATATTTGGGGGTAGAAATAAAAATAGTCTTTTGTACATCGTAATCTCTGTCTCCGAATGATATCATAGTCCTTCATTGGTCAAAAGGCAAACCTGAAAAAGTTGCACTTCACACATTTTCAAGGAAACTCATTTTGTATTTGAACAACTTTGTCTCTTTTGGTTCAAGGTTGTGATATCATTCATTCAGTATAAAATCTTGTGTGGGTTATTTTACTGACAAGCTTTGTCAGTTCTGATTCTGCCTTTAGGTATTGACTTGCTCTGTAGTGCCATCTCTGTTTTGAACTCTTGTGTTGAACACAGTGTCTGCCATTGCAGTCAGTTTCTCTCTTCTGGCTTGCTTATGAAATTTATTCAACGTTTCTACAAATCTAGGGTATGATTATGCAAAAGGTTTCATTCCATATGAAAAATGAACTGTCATGATTACATTTTTAATTCAAACTTTTGCTGTATAGAAAGTGGGCATGATGTGTAAAATAAACAATTCAATAGAATTTTTAATCTACAAGGTTAGCATTTAATTGGTCTAATAATCAACATTTTGGTAGCAGTTGCTGTAAGTTTTTTGGGTTTTTTCTAGTTCTCTGTAAAACTCTGCTTTCCAAATGAGGAACTTCTCATGCTACTTTTTTCATTTATTGTTATCTAATTAGGGCAGATGTTTAGTTCACATTTGCCTTAGTAACGTGTAGTCTTATAAGGTAGGTATTCTGTGTTTTTATTTTCTGCAATGCATTTACATTTTTTCAATTTCCTCTTTTTTCCCACTCCATTTTTCTTTTTTTAAGAACTTACAAATATTTATTGACGATAACTCATATTTGACAGAATATTCAACACTTTTTGAAGACTGCTTTTCCTCAGGTTTCTTGTCTGCGTACCTCATGTAATTTTCAGACCAAGTTCCATCTAGCTGAATAATTTTAGAGTTGTTAGAACACAGAAGTTAGTATTATGTTTAAGGAATATGCAAAACTATTTTGGTGCTACCCTAAGGGCTTGAAGTTCTGTAGTTTTTGCGTCTGCCACTGGTTGAAATTACTCCGAACCATCTTCTAGCTTCACTTAAACTTATGCACAGTGCAACCAGAAAAGACTTTTTTTTAATTTCAGTCTTACTTGCTTTCTTCAATGACTTCAGTTCCTTCCACTCAGCATTGTCACTTAAAGCCTAGTCTAAAAGTCAAGATATTAATATTATTTTTTCCCCCTACACTTTCCTGGTAATCTGTGAATGTCTTTGTTTTTTAATGTACTAATTGCTTAAATCACACAAGGCAGTTAAGAGTTGTGAAATGCTGAAGGTACAGTTAAGAAATGTATTTGGTGATTTAAAAGTGCTCGTAAAATTGTTTAGCCTTTGTTTATGAGCTTGAGCTGCTTTGATTTTTACCTAAAGCTGGCATTTTCAGAAGATTGCGCAGTCTCGAACAGGATGGTCTTTTGAGTACTTGTGCTTTATAAAACAGCTTCTTATTCAACCAGGAGGTAGCTGCAAATTCTTTTTGTTGAATGAAGTGATGCTGCTAAATACGTTGTCTGTGAGAGTGCTGGAGAATGAAGAGCACTATTTTAAATAATGTTGCTGGAGCTAGCTTGTGTTGTACTCTGTGCTTCTGATATTCTGTCAAATATGATATTCTGTCAAATACAGTAACTGAACATGAAATCAAACATGATATCAAATTTTGACAGAAACTTTGAATCAAAGCTGTACAAATGCTTGGAGTAGCGGGCCACAGGAATATATTCTCTTGTACTTTATTTCCTGCTTGTAAAATGTATTCAAGAAGTATTTTCTATAGCTTCATTCACCAGTTAGAATATAAAATGTGTGTTGTAGTATGGTAATATGCATTTTTGTCTGTCTGTTCCATTAAATTGTCTGTCAACTTGTCAGTCACTAAAATATGAGGAATGCTGGATCGCATACGTTCTTGTACAGTAGGATTCATTACTGAATTGTTCATATCTCCCATTAGTGGTACTCACGTCAAGGCACTGCGTGTAAAAGTTGTAAAGAAACAGCAGATTTCTGACAGAGGCAAACTTGGAGGAGAAGTTCATAGTATTTCTGATCTCCTGCCTTCCAACCTTGTCTTTTTCAGCTTTTCACATACAGTCCGATAATATTGTTCAACCAAGAACAGTATTTCTTCCTAAGCAGTAATCTGTCCTTAAGAGAAAGACATTGCGAGATCCCATCTGAATCAAAAGCTGTGATGTGTTAGGTAGTTTTCCTAATGCCTTAAAATTTAACTTAAATTTAACGGTAAGAGATTAAATAGATTCATGACTGTAGGTAAGTTTTGCCTACCCACAACCTTAAACAGCATGGATGTTTAACATTAGAACACCAATATACTGTGTGTACCGCAGGGCTTTACTAGAATGACCTTAGGCTGTATCACATTGTAGCGCTCACAGTGCCTGAACTTACACGTGCACCCTACGGATTTTCCTCGAGGCGCAATATTAAAGCTTTAGTTGTAAAACTGCCATATAAACCTCTGGCCATTTCAGTTCACAGTGATGACAATATCTGTAGCTTTGAGTAAACATAGAAAGGTAAACATAGAATTGTTAATTACTGCAATTAATCATGCCAACTATGTATATTTTCAAAGTTTTGAATGAATTGCAGGTGCCTACATGAAATTAATAGATTAGTCTTTTAAAGAGTTACTTTTGCCTAATCTCACAACACTTCTATTTCTTGCTTTCATAGACTTTTCTCCTCACCTCTAGATTATAAGTTCCCCGTCAGCCAAACTTTTCTTTTATTGTTGCTTTAGATCATGGAGTTCATCGGATCCCTTCTATGCCAACGACAGAAGCATCTTGACTCTCTCCACAATGGACTCAGCCACTTGTTAACAAGGACATTTGTAAATGCCTTGTGGAAGCCATGTGGTGCTCACACACCTATAGCAGGTTCTGAAGCGAGTTCAGTGCTACAACCCTGCCCTAGAAAAGACTAGCATGACTTCTAAATACAAACTGTGGCTTGTCTTGTGGCCTAGCATAAGTTATCTGGACAGTAATTGCTTCCAATATTTTTTTCTAATTATATCCACAAATTGCTAAATTATTTTTTGTAAGGAACTCTTACCTCTGACCATTTAATCTTTTTTATTACCATATGAGCAGATCGGCATCCTGCATTTAATGCTTGAGATGCCACTCTAGCTCAGTGACAAAATCCTTCTTCTCCCAGATCTGAGTGATCCAATAGAACTGAATTTGCACCATGAAACTTTATAAAGTTGCAGTTTTCACGATGACCCTTCACTTTATACACACACACACACACATTAATTTTGAGCTGTCCCTTCCAGATGTTATCTTAGCAGTTTGCAAATCAATTTTGTTATTTCCATGGACGGTTACTACAGTCTGTAAGCAATCAGTTTAGAAATTTTTGAGAGTTAAATACAATTCAAAAATTTGTACTGGTGTATGAATGACAATGTATTAGTCATTGCTTTGAAAAATACTGTTAACTTTTGCAAATCAGTAATTTGGAATAATAAGGGATATAACAGTTCACAGTTCTCTTAAAGTATAATTCAGAAGCCAGTCATCTTTTCTTATGCCCTGTGAGTTTTGTTAACAATTCTTGATCTTGACATGGAAGAATGTGTAAGAATTGGTGGATTGTGCAGAAGTCTCACTAGCATAATTTTTTTTAATTATTAATCCTTTTAAAGTTGGGGAATTTTTGCATGTTTTATTCTTTTTCATGTATTTATATTTGGTCATGTTGTACTTTGAAGATAAAATTAATGCGTAATTATCTTCATATATCTGAAGGATCTGAGACATTGATGGCAATGTTTTGATACGTAAGTATGCCAATAAAACCAAATTGCACCGATGGAACTCTGAATGGTACGTCTTGCAGGTACATCTATTGTCCGAGTATAGACGTGTCTGCATGTTTGGGGTGGCGTACCACCGTTTGCCTGTCCATTCAGCTAGGGTGACTAAACCTATTGGTTGTCTTTAGATGTGGGAGATAAAATGGAGGTGCTGCCATCAGGGACATCCATAGAGCATTGCCTTAGGTACGGCAGTTTTTATGGCTGGAGGCTGGTAAAAGTGCTGCTGCTTCTGGACCCTTGTTTGGGAATCCAATCGCAAGTCGGTCTCTGACACTGAAGTCCCATCAATAATTGGAAGAATCTTTCTGTCAGACAGTAGAAGATGTAAAGCTGCATATTAAAATTACCTGTGGGTGGAATAAACTGTAATCTAACACAGACTGTAAAAAACACCTACCAGAACTTCTTTAATAAAGATGCAGTTAACCAGTATTAGCTGCTTTCACCCTGCCTGCACGAGTTTCCGCTGTTGGCTTAAGCGCTGCCTCCCAAGCAAATCACATGGCAAATACTTTTTATTTCATGGTTCAGGCAGACACAGCTTACCCTCCTGGTATGACATGTCAGTGGGGCCTGGGCTGCTGCCAGAGGAGTGTCCCCCTCTTGTTACGGTTCTTACAGTCATCCCAGATTCTCCCGAGTTCAATGAGCTGCAGGAGAGGAAGTGTTCCAGAGGTCTTCGTATCAAATGTTTCGCATGTTCCTTACCTATAAAGAGCTCTGCTGTTCATTATTCTTGTTCATGACTTGAACCGGTATTATTTCAGTTCTCCTCTTGGAACTTTGGTTTTGCATTAATGACTGGAAGCTTTACTTTAAACTGAAGGTTGCAGGTTATTGCTGGATTTTCAAGATCTCGTTGTTCAAGACAACATTTGGGTAGTAAAGAAATTGTCATTGCAGCCTTGTTTTGAAACTCGTAGTGACTTGAACATGCAGTATGTGAGGTTTTTGTCCCACTGGCGTAGATGAAGACCAGTTCACAAATTGATTAAGAAGCCCTAAAAATGAATTCTGAAACAGGAGACACAAAATCAAAATATGGCAGATTTTCCTTTTAAATAAGTGTTTAATTCAGTGTTCATAGTTCGTATCTGTATCACGCCTTCAAATGCTGTGAAGCTTAAGCTTGAAATTTCACTCGTACACGAGATCCCCACATCGAGTGTCCAGGTGATTAGGAATCACTGAAATTGGAGTCTTGCGTACTCCATGGGATACGTATTAACATGTGCCTCGTCTGACTGCATATAGTTTGACATCTGGTTCCTATGCAGAGATGCGATAAACTGTCATCTCTCCAGTCCCCGAGAAAACTTTTGTCCAGATACGCAGTAGTAACAAAATACACTTGGATTTCACCTACTCCTGTAATTTTCTTTATGTAGCATTTATATAGTATTAAATCTGGTTTTAAATTAATTATTTCCTTCTTAGTAGTTTCTCATTCTAAGAGTCTTCATACTGCCATGGATACCTAGGAAATAAAGAATTTTTTTTAAATCCTCTAATCAGATATCTGCTGTTTAGCTGTATCTTTTATGTCTAAATCACAGTGTTTGACTCTTCCGAAGTGCTTGTTTGTCTGCGTCAGCCACAGTGTCCTGTTCATCCAGTCAGTCTGTGTGACTGTGTAACCGCGTTAGTCTGTGTGGTTCGTCTGTCCTGTACTGAAATATAAACTGTGGCTAATTTTGTATCGTAGACGGCAGAGGCTTTGATATATGACCCCGCTCCAAGCATTTAGATTGGCTCAGCTCTGTACATACATGTATTTTGGCTTTTACCACACAGATATGTTAACTATATTTGCACAAAAACAGCACAGTCCTATATTTGAAGAATAATTTACGTTCATTATGTGTTTCTTTAAAACCTTCCATCTCCTCTTCTCCCTTTCCCCCTACTTTCCCTTTTCCCAGTGTTTGTAAGGTTACCGAAGAAACATGCATTTAAACAATTCAGGACGAACTTAAGAATCCATCTGTCTGCCAAGGTATATTTTTCTATTTGCAGTAAATCTAAATCAGTAATTTCTCATTTAGTAAGAACGTAGAATTGGTTTGCCTAAGACCAGATTTTTTGGTCTGACAGATATTTTGGACGGGAGAAGTGACTGTGTTTTTGTACTGATGTCACAAATCTTTTTAAATTTCTTTTACTCAAGGGTGAGTTTGTGTATTTCTTTGACGGCTAAAGTGTATGAAACCATTCACTGTGCATTGGGCGCGGTGTAGAATTCTTCATGAAGAAGACTGAACAAAATACAGCTAATTCAGTGTAACGCTAGCATTCAGCTCTCTGATTTAGAGTGTGAATGGGTGAGGGAGAATTTGCCCTAGAGAGGAAGTGTTTTAGAATTACCTCTTAGCCTTGAAATCCATAAGGTACGGCAGAGAAGCCTATAGTAGGTGTTCTTAGCTAAAAGCAGAAGAGTGGTGTATAGTCACTTTACTATGCAGTGTCTCTAAAGAAGCACCTTCTCCATAGCCACCTTCAGAACGGGGCTGTGTTCCCGGCAGATTTTATTTCTTGTTCTGTGAAAAATAGAGTTTGTTTTCATTACTTAGAAAAACGTAGTTTTAGTTGCCAAACTGACGCTTTTTAAAGGGTGCAGTGGAAAAAAATTTTAAGTGGGAAGATGCTCTGAAGTGTTTCACAAACTAAAATGTAAATATTCTGCTTAAAATAATTCTGTATATTTTTTAAGGTTCTCGGGGGGAGGGGGAACAAATAAATGCAAGGAAGGAATGCTGAAAACTGTCTTTACATTTTCAGAATGATATCTTGTTTTCTAGTGCAAAACATGATTTGAGAAAAGATATGCAACTTAGACTGCATATTAGGCAACTATAATTTCTTACTGGAAACCTTTGGTAATACTTTCAAACACATGGGTTTTTTTATGACAGTATAACTTCTATATTGGAAAAAAAAATCTCATTTTCTAGTGTTAGAAATGTCTTAAAAGCTGTAGTCTGCTTTATTTTTAATAGTTTTATCTGACACTTCTGTACTTCTAAATATTAGTGATTTTGGTGAAATTCAGTGTTCAAAAGTGCTCAATCATAACGTGCTTCTGAACCATTTATTCTCTTTTTCTTGGTGTAGAATACCTAATACCCCTCACACTTGTCACTGCACTGGCCGCTGCCTTGTTACACAGACATCATTGTTTTAAGGGAGTTAGTTGTTCCTAGAGCTGGGCAAACCGTTCATTATGGGCTACTTTTAGCCTTTCTTCTGTTCCTAAATTGTTACACTTTCTTCTTTGCAGATCTGGGTGGGGGTTTTTTTGTGTGACTGTTTTTACTGTTGGTAGTTTTGTATGTTCTTTGCTTCTGTTGTTTGCTTCCAGTGGCATTTGTCTGGTTTCTGCTCTCTATTGGAATGACTCAGTTTATAAACAGGAGGAGGAAAGATTGGATGCTCGTGGCTGTATCAACTCTTGCCGTCAGTCGTCTTAGCAGCGCATTTGCATCGGTATTTGCAAGGCTTCTGCTTTCCATAGATTTTTTTCCCTTCCGCTAACTACTG
Organism: Burhinus bistriatus; assembly: GCA_013397275.1. Classification (NCBI taxonomy): domain Eukaryota; kingdom Metazoa; phylum Chordata; class Aves; order Charadriiformes; family Burhinidae; genus Burhinus; species Burhinus bistriatus. The sequence continues at coordinate 659,467 of VYXH01006729.1, read as the reverse complement.
CTTGTAGAGGCATCGGAAATAACTCAGTAGAGAGACCTTGTGTGCTGCCCAAGCTTCTGTGGCTTTCGTTAAAAGGAACGTTTTCATCACGTTGAAGTATTTGCCTTGCTCTAGCTGTTGGCACGCTGTGATGTTGCATTACAATAAGTACGTACAATATGTCATCACTGTAGCTATGACCTTTTGTTGTTGTTGTTTCCAGTTTGTATAAATGCATAGACATGAATAAAACCATGGGCTACAGACCTCTGTATGTAACATGAAGGGGAAAGAAATGACGTATACTGTTGATGACACAAAGTGTGACTTGTCTGAAAGAAACCCTGAAGGGCACCTAAATGGCCTGTGGCGTATATTAATTTTTCCTCAGCAGTTTTAAAGAAAGTTATTTCATACATCAGTAGGTTTTTCATCCCTTTTCCATTTTGGCAGTGGGATAAAGATAATCCATGGGGCATGTAGTTTAGAAAGGGGAAAATGGTTAAAAAAATGAGACTCACTTTCAGGTATAAAAAAAGATACCATTATTGCAGCAAAGAAAATAGATTTTTACACTTCCCAGTTATGGTCCCAGGAGAGATTTCAGGTCCTATGCACACAAAAATAATGAATCATCTAGATTCCTGTTTTTTTCACTGAAGTGTAATCAGGTTCTGCTTTTTTCTTTATTGAAGAAAAAAACTTGAATGATACCATCTCTGCAAGAAGTATCTTTTTAAAGATGTTGATCCTTAATTTGTGGCAAATAAGGGGCATTGACAACTGGAAACTGTAGCAATAATTAGTACAAAGAATTTTTGGACCTCTGACACTGTGGCTGCCTCATGTTATTTTTGATTCTCTGACAGCGAGTCCGTGTGCTTGCTCCTTGTACAGCTTGGTCAGTAGAAGTTGTTTTAAAAATGGTTTATGAAAATTATATTTATTAAATAAAACTTTCACTTCTAGTTGAGTCATTGTTTTAATTATGTAAAAGTTAGAGGAAAATATGCCAGGGTTAAGTAAGGCTTGCTGCTCCGTGTGCCCAGGATCATTCCCAGCAGGCGCACACATCCAGTACCTCTATACGTACGTGCATGGCTACCTACAGAGCACTGCTTCCTCTCTGGCTGGAGAGAAGACCACCACTTAAGGAAAGAAAAAAAAACCAACCACTGAACAACTTTATACATACATACATAGAGAGACACAAGGCAGGGGGGTGGTGGGTCCCTCCAGCAGCTGCGCTCAGTCAGTTGGCCCAGCAGCTCCAGCTCAACCATGGAGCCTACCAGGAGGTTTGCTTAGTGATGAATTCCAGCATGGGCTTGAGAGACACAAGGCAAACGGCAAGTGTAACCGAGCATTTACTTGGCTGCCCAGCCTTGTCCTTTCCCCACACAACCTTTACAGCTCCATCATCTCACAGGCTTCCTGGGTGGCCTCCTGTTCCTAATTTGATTTACAGGATTGGCTTTCTGACTCCTGCCAGTTGTCCTTTGAACTCTTCAAGGGAGGAGAGCTTGATATTTTATACTTTAAAGACATAGAATTGAGTTTAAAAAGAAACAGTTGTAATTTCATGTAAAACATTTACATTACAGTTAAGCAGCTTTTGTTGAATTGAGAACTTCAAGACAAGTTAGTGGAAGAACTTCCAAGAAGCAAGGTCTTGATTTTTGTACCAGTTTAAGTGTCCAGACTTGGGTTTGAGTTTTAAACTGTCATGAGCAAAACACTTGGCCTTTACTCATGCAGATACTTCTTTACATCGGTATTGACACAGTCACCTATGTATTACAAAGCTAAAGCCTATTTCTGACAGATAAGATTATAATTGCATGAGGTATTTAATGGTGTGGTCTGCTCTTTGAGCGCTCAGAGGAATGAGTGGCACCATGGGTTTAAAAAAACCTAGATGGTGTCAGTGTACTGTACTCAAATAAAATCTACAGACACTTCTGGGAACATTATTTAAATAAGGTGTGAATGACAAAAGTTTATTAAAAAATAATATCTTGCTTAAATAAGGATTTCGCAGTATGGATTTCATTGTAAAACAGTTTTGAAGCAAGTCATAAGTTACTTATTAACAGGTTGATCAATTAAAAAAAGTCACTTATGTACGGTAGTCTTCAACCATATTTAAACAAATGCAGTGTGCCGTGTCTTCCTTCACGTGCTAGGTACTGGCAATCCAGCATAGCTGGAAAAGATCAGCACCTTTTCGTACTTCTAAACTTGCAGTAGGCAAGATTTCCACCCCTCTCCCCCCCTCAAAAGACCTACCAATGAAGTATATTTTACGCAGAAGGTAAATATTCCCTACCTTAGTCCCCCTCCCCGCTTAAAAACACATTATAGGCATGAGTCTTACAAATAATAGACTGAAACAATGCATGAGAAGACTTAGGCATGGCAATTTCACTGGAGCTTTATTGCCTCTGTTGGTAATGAGAGGGATTGTAAGAAGTTACATTTGAACTTACAGAGATATGCAAATGATGTTTTTTTTACTAAATATAATCTCAAGATTAAGTGTTTTATATCAGGGCACTTCTAATTTTGTACATATTTTATGTATAAAAACAGGTTACAAACTTGATGTTCGCCACCTCTTTTTTTTCTTGACATTTGGCAAAATTAAACTGATCCATTTAAGGGGAGATCATCAGATCGAAGACATAAGCACTTACGAATTAAAGCAATCCAAGTACGCAACTGTCTGCATTCTTAAAAAAAAGAAAAACCACACAAATATATAAAGGAAAAAAACACATGGCCACATCTGAGCACGTTTCAATACAAAATATTCCCTGTAACCAGGCATTTTGTCCTTAGAACAACACCCTGTTAAATCAATTTTTCGTTCAACTTCAGTCACTCATTTTGAAAAACTTTTAAGATGCCATCATAGCACAAATAACCCTCTTCTGCAACATAATTAGTCAAAGTTTTATGTATTTCTTTATAATTACACAGTAATTATAAGCGTGTAGTACCAGACTGATGACAACACTATTTTGTTGGAAAGATCTTGCATTCAAAAGGAATAGTCTTTAAAACACCACGGCATGATGCCCCTACCCAATCCCAGACTTTTTTGAGGGACAAGTCTGTATTGGGATAAAAAGCAAGTCAGTTCTCCTCTCCAAACACAGCATACTTGAACTAATCAACCTGAAACTGTACCAAACCCTCAAGACAGAAAACAGCACGCGTAGATCCCTTGTAGAGCTTTTTTCCACCCTCCCCCATTAAGTTCAAGTCCCCATTTATATTTACACAAGATTGAGAAAGGAAATACTGAAAGCAGCAAAACACACATTTTTTTGGCATAGCCAATTCCAGTAGCTGGAGAAAGTTTGCAATGTTTTTGTGGAACTGTATTCTTGAAATAAATGCACAATTGGAATTTCTTAAAAGAGCACTGCTATAGGGGGAGCTAGCCTTATAGTCAACTTCAGAGAATATAAAGAAAAAGTTTTAGCAGTTTAATAGTCAATTTTTTCCTAAAATACTTTAGCATCTGCATAAAAGTGTTCTGCTGTTTAGTGCAAGTACCAATTACTCATTTCAAAAATAATTCTGGCCTTATCATGGGACTATTTAAAGCATGGACTTAAACCTTTGTCCTTACTTGTAACTAGCGTCTTTTTTTTCCTGGAGCTTGGTATTTTCCAGCTTGTTTTACAGAGTAGTATTTATCAAATCTCTCCACAAATAACAAAGTCAGGAGTAAAAGACCATGTTTAGCACAAAAGCAGCTCAAGAGCTCTTGTAATGTTAAAAATAAAGAAGAATTGCATCTGATAAAACCTGTTTTGAACAAAACAAACGATTTAGTTAAATGCAGTAAGATAATAAGAAGTAGTGATGGATCAACAAAATAATTTAAGCAAAGCCAGTGTAATATTTTATATCTGATCTGTGCTTGCTTGGGAAAGCTTTACTCTTAATTTCTGTATTTGGCAACCGCAGTGATATGTCAATTTAAGGAAAACTCAATAAAATGATTAAAAAATGGGTGTCATCCATGATGGCAGTACCTATATGTTGTAAAGATTTAAGTTACTTCTCAGGATAATGGTTTCGAAACCTAGATTCACATCAAACTCACCAGCTTCTTGTACAACAGGGCCATTTGTTTCGTCATACCTCAACCATAAAAATTCCATGTCTCAATTTAAAATACTGTATTGTGTAGCAAACATTTAAGACACAAATTCAGTATATTCAAGTTTTAGATTTCCACAGAAATGAAAAACCCTTCTTTGACAGACATAAGCATTTCAAAACTGTAATGAAATCTGATTTCTTAGATAATAACCTAGAGAATATTAGATTCTATCATGACGCACACAGCTTATCTCAATGACGCTCACTGAAGGCTGACTATAACATTAAACACGGGTGCTTTAAGTGCACAGTAGTTGTGTCGTACATCAACTGTTCTCAGTCACTTGATGTACAATCAAACCATTCAGATAGGCACCTAGATACCCCAGTATCAACCACCTTGGGTTTTCTTGGTTATTCCTGTTATCGTTTTTACCAGATACTCAAACTCACTTATACGATACCTTTACTTTTCCAGGAAGAAAAAAAAAAAAAA
>VYXH01006729.1:636470-654868 GCA_013397275.1 Burhinus bistriatus | reverse complement strand
AAGAAAAAAAAAAAAAAAAAAAAAAATCGGACCCAGTACACTTAAATATATCACTCTTACAGGAAGTGCTATCAATACAGTCTTTGCAACTAGCCCCAAGTGTATATTTAAGGATTCTTTTAAAAATTGTTTTGATGTTGATCTGTATAATTCAGATGCCATACAACAGTTGTCTGATGATGACCAGCATTGTGCTTTATGTGAAACCAGAAACCTCAAAATAATTATAAAGCTTCTAGGACTTATGGGAGATGAAACTAGGGTGGTCCACCAAAAAAAAAAAAAAATTAAGAAAATCCATGATGAAATCCACAATGTTGGAATTTTAACCGGCAAGAGTGGTCCAGACTAGAAGAAAAGCCCAAACCACCAGTAGAAGAATGAAATATGATATGGTCCAAGATGTATCCTTAAAGTTTGTCTCAACCCTCAGCCATATCGTGAGGATTGATCTTCAGTTCAGTCCAGCCAGCAGAAATTGACTGTGCAATTTTCCATTTCAGGTATTTGTACAGACTATGTACACTCTAGAAGGGTCCTTTAGTGCTACACTGTCGTACTTTTTGTCCCAGCAATTTGAGGGCGTGCAAATTCCACAAAGTCATCAATAAGAACTGGCCATGCCCCTAAAAGAAAAAAAAGACCAGGATATAAGAACTCAATTCAACAAGGCATTCTTTTTAAAGCCTCAGAGCTACACAAGTTATTTACTTTCTGGTCTTAACTAGGCATAGTTTCAAGAAAAAAAATTTTAATTTTCTTGCTTGAAATTCAAGAGCTGGTGAAAGATTTCTACTTCCTTTAAACCCAGTTAATAGACATCCTTTTCAAGGGTCATACTTCCTTCATCTTCCTGACCAAAAAAAGAAAAGGTTAAAAAAAAAAAAAAAAAAAAAAGCAGCTGACAAAGCTTCTAGCTTAAAACTGTCCTGGCTTTGGCACCAGAACTTGATCTCCAGGATGNAAAAAAAAAAAAAATGTTGAACACTGGATGAAGCAGTCTATGTTTTAAGCAGCAGCATATCTTAACATACTACAGCATTTACTGCTCATGATTTGATTTTGCACGAATGCAATGCTCATCTGTTAGCATCAGCACACCTAGCCGTACCTGAAAACAGTAAAACGCACTCCGATAGCCAGCAGTATAGTCTAATACCCCAGAAGGCTGGTATTACACTATATATACTCTTCCATATTCTTTATGAAGAGGTAGTTAAAATGCATATCAATATTTTGCGTATTATGGGTAGCCATATCCAAAGAGGTCCCCAGTCATGTGCACGATGGTCACGTGAATATTAAAAATAATTGTGGACTGTTTTTTATTTCCTCCCCCTTAAAATATTTTTATTGCAAATCATTAAAACATGTTTTCTGCCTTTAATCTTTCTAAACTACATTGATTTATTGTGGGCAGCAGCCCATTTGCTCAATGGTAAGGGAATGAGAACTGTCCATAAAGTTGTAGAAGTTTGCTCCCCTCTGCTCTGGAAGTATCAGAAGTTTACAGTTTCCTCCACTCACTGAACTGATCTGCCGCCAACGACTGAAGGTAATTAGCTGTTCTTGGCTACAGATGGACTGGAAGAGGAAAGATCAATACAAAAATTTACAATAAACACATTTGGTAGGATATAACTTATGTTTAGTAATCCCTGTATGCTGCCAGCTTCACTTTAATATTACTACATGTCAGATCTTCACAGAAACTGAAGCAACCAAACTTAAAAAATATTCTCAGCTAAGAAATGCAATAACCGCAGGACCCTACGAAGAAATGCACAGGCCATGAATCAGTTACTTAGTTGAAGACACCAAGAACTGTGCTGACAGAGAATCTGTGGTTTTTAAACAGACAAATATCAGGGTTTCTCTCTAAGAAAGAATTAGTATTTGAGCTCAGACATAAGAAAAAAGAAAGTGGGTTTAATAAAGTTTCAGCATTTCTTTTTGAAACCTGCAGTAACACACAGATGATAACAACATGCATTAAAGTTGCTCTAACTGAACTTTAGATCACAAGTGATATTCTAATTATGCTGTTATTAGACAGCTGTGCCAAAGCAGATACACAGTAATGAACATGGCATAAAACACAGTTAGAAGTTAATGAAAGAAAATGGAAATGTTTACCTTCCTCATCATAGTTAGACATATCATCTGCTATCATCGTACTAAAGTCTAGAAGAAGGTTCCAGGTATCCTTAGGAATTGATCTTTTATGATGTTCCTGTTTGGAGGGGTGGAAAATTTATGTTTAAAAAAATAAGTTAAAAAAACCTTTATACGTTATCATTTTTACTGTCTTGGACACATCCATAGCCCCAAAACCTACTTCTCTTGTACACATTATGAAGTGCAGTATCTGGGTCAAAACAGTCTATTTCATCTACTCAATAATTTAAACGTATTTATCTTCCAAGTTTTGAAAATACTGCAGTCCAGTTTATGTAAAGATTTAAACTTACCAACAAAAATTTGTTCCACAAGTCTAGAAATTTAAATCTTCCATTAAGTACTAAATTCCAGTAGGCAATGGCCATTTCTAAATCTGTAATATTAAAATATATTACTTTTAGAGATATACATTTCAAATCATCTCCACAGGTATCTAACACTAAGATACACTCATAAAGGTGAAAAGATTAATCTAATGCAAATATACTCGTGGATCCTTTACAAAAAGGCAACCATGAAGTGTTACACAAATATTGTATAGATTTGAATAGAGAAGAACTGAAAATTGCTCATATTAATATCTAAATATCCAAAACACACAAGGATGTTTCACATGCCTTTTGCTCTCTAACAATAGTTCAGTTAAAATTCAGTGAAATATTTTTGTCTTAGAAATGCTATTGACTTGAAAATAAAATTTTGGTAGTATTTTGTAGTAAGATCTGCTTTAATCTTTTTAATATACAAAATACAATTTACATAAAACTAGCTTTTTATGATTTCATTTTTAAAGCAACTTTGTTACAGGTGCTGCCTTTGTAACATGGCTTTTGTCAATTGTTCATTTCTGCAATCAGGTTTCCTTTTGAAAAAAATCTGTACTGTACAAGCAGATGGTTGATAGTTGGCTTGTTAGTTGTTGGTCTTTTTTTGGTTGGGTTGAGTTTTTTTGGGGGCGTGTTTGTTGGTTTGGGGTGGAGTTTTTTGTTGTTGGTTTTTTTCCCCCGAAGACTCCTGTTAAGTTCTTGCTTGTTTTGAATCTATTTCTCAGAACAACTGCGAAATCTGAACTGACACAGTTCAGAACAACTGCCTGTCAGGCAACTGCGTGCTGCTGTCAGCAGTGGGTGCCGTTATAGTGTAGCAGTTAGAAAAAGAGACTGGTTAGTCTAGCATGTAAGGAAAAAAAAAAAAAACAAAAAACAACCAAAACCTCACCTCCCTGCATTTGCCAAAGACTAAAATGACATGCATTTACTGTTTATTAGCAGTATACAGTAATGTGTTAGCTGATAAAAGAAAGTTATGTGTCTGAGTTCTAAACCTCTACCTAGTGTGATCTCCATTACCAGGAATTAACAAGGACTCTGTACTGTATAACAAAATGCTACTAACTGTGATCTTACGGAATTCAGTATCCATCACCAAGTACATACAGTAACCCCAAAAGGCTACCTAGTTAAGTGACCTCTCTTTTAACAAAAGCTCTTATATATTTTGCAGCCTAGCAAATCTCTTCTTCTATAAACAATCCTCTTGTGAGAGCAGAGAGAAGAGTCACCTGATCAACTGCACCTCAGGAAAAAAAGAAAATGAAAAAACCTGACAACCCAAGAAAACCAATCCCTTCCCCCTGATGCCCAAACTATGTAAAAAAAAGCAGGGAGGTGGATCTTAGAGGGGAAATCAATAGCAAACAAAACAAAGCATGAACTCTGCATTGCTGAAGGGAAAATAGATGGTGATGGGGGGAAGTTTATGAATAGTTCAGTATCTTTGATATTAAAAGTTCTTCTTGAACAGCATATTCACATTGTAATGCTTCCTGACTAAACTAAAGAACAAAATTTGTGGAGGATTTTCCAGCAGCTGCAAGGGGGCGTGATTTCAGACAAAAGTATGAGTTTCGAGAAGCAGAGACTAAACAATTCACTACTCCTCAATAAATAAGCTATATGTAGAAAATGACAACTTTTTAAAGAGTATAAAGGCCAGGTATCTCTCTTTAACAGAAGATTCAGAAGCTGCACTTCAGCTTTCAACTAAAACTACTGTCTTTCTGAAAATGAACAGATACAAACTTCAGATTACGCTAGTCAGTTCCTCAAGGAAACAGATTAGAAAACTAAGGTTTTTTTACTGGTGTTGCATTAATAGCAGGCATACCAAAAAATGCAAGGTCATCAAATCGCTGCATATTTATAGTGGTTTATAAACAAACACTATAAACAAACTGTGCATTCTGACATGCTTATACAATTTTGAAGTTATTCTTGTGGGTAAGCAAAGGCCTTTAAAAAAACAGATCTCAGGATGCTACAACCTCAAACTCATTCTGTGAGTCCAAACACGTAAAGCACAATGACATAATGGCCTAGGACAAACTACATTTTAAAAGAAATTTTATGAAATCACAAAATTCGAAAGTAAAGATATAATTTTAGGTTTTCATAAGAAAGTGAAAGAATGCTCAGGAAAGTCCTCATGGATCAAATATGAAAGTCTCAAAATATGTGCTCCATTTTGAGTGTTATCCAGAGAGAAGCAGGAGAAGCAAACCATGTTTGAGATGAACATAAGCTAAAAGGTATTCTCAAATGATATGCAAATACCACAAGAACTTTTAAGACATGCACAGTACTTATACGGTAGCAAGGAATTACGCAGAGGAAATGCGTTTCCAGGACTGTGCCAGAACTACTACACAATGTTTGGAAGATTAGAGACCAATATACATTAAAATGAATTTGCGAGTTCCTACAAGCAGTTATTTAGCCACTGCAAAATTAATTGCCTAACTAGGAACACTTATTTTTCAGCACTGTACTTCTCCCAATATTCTTTTGCTTCAGGGTTTCCAGAATTATTCTGCCCTATCGTAAATTCATGCCTAGAACCTTGTATTTATTGGCACCAAAAGGGTTGGTAAGCATCCAGATTTTAAGCTTAGTTCTACATCACTTTCAGACCCAGAGTAATAAGTAAATAATAATAACAACAACAAAATCTTACACTATGAATACGCTATGACTCTGAGAAAACTAGAAAACTATACGTGTCTCTGTCACTGGTTAGAGCTTAACCTGCACAAAGAAGCTCTAAGATGAATAAGAAATAGAGCAAGGGACTTAGTTTTCCTGGTAAATAATTTTTACTGAAGTCCATTCCACCTGGGATACTCAAAAGATTCATTTGCATATAGGACTGTGGGGGGTAGGGTGGTGAGGGGGGTGTTTTTGGTGTTGGTTAATAAGTGGATTCTTCCTCTTCCCCTGTTACACTAATCAAAAGCACATTCAGCAGAAGAGCTCTGAAATAATGAAAAAAAATTTCAATGAGCTGAGAAAAAAAAAAAAAAGGCTGTAGGTAGGCACCTATTACCAACAGTACAACACCACCAGGATATAGAAATCTATTTGTACTATTCCAATGCTATTTTGCCAAGACATTTGCAAGCATTTTCAGTGTTACAAGAGACTGTACAAGTGTACTTACATGGAAATCAGTTTTACAGCTTAAATTTATCCTAAAAGTGAAAATGCAATTACTCTTGTTCAGTGCTGCAAATTCTAAATGGTATAATTATGCTTTTAATGTAAGACCGTAATCCATTGTGCTTACTGAGAATTGCATACACTCTTAGTGAAAGAATAAACCCTCTCTCCTAAAATTTTGTAGTCTATACTAATGATGAAGATATTTTTATCAATCTGAACACCTTAAATTGAAACCCAGCTTTCACAACAGAGAGATGTATTTTATCTCAAGGGTGGCTATCTTTCAGACTCATTGGATCACAACAATATTTTCACTTACTGCTTTAATCAGTCATTTCCCATATTTACGAACAGATGTTTATAATTAAGAATACATACCTAAACCTTTCTGTCCCGGATTCTTTGCAAAGTTGAAAGTAAACTGATAAAAATCCTTAAATCTTCCTGGCTCTTTTAATTCTTGTTCCATTTTAGGAATCTGGGCCTTCAGTTTTTCTATGCTGTCACATCTGCATTTTAAAAAGCATGTTTGTGTATTATTCATTTTGCCATAAAACATGAGTTATATCTTAAACAAATTTTTTTTTTTTTTTGTGGAATACAATACAATTATCAAAACAAAATTCAGGAAGCCTTTAATTAGTCTGCATGTGTAACAAAGACATTAAATTGTATTTCTTCACACTGCAATTTGTAGGTACACTAGATTCTATAATCCACAAGATTTTTAGAAAAATGTGATAAAGACTACTACATTCTCATAAGGCAGAAAAAACCCAGGTATGCTAGTCTGCAGACCAACATCCTTGCTTTACCTACTTGAGTAGCTCTACGGCAACTCACTGAAATACACACATAACCAAGGCAAGCAGCACTGAAAGTTGCCTCCCTTTTTTTGGTCACTAAGCATCTAGCACATAGACAGCAGGTGCATTTTTAGAGGCAGTCCCTGAAGTCTGACAGGACAGTGGGATTGTGAATTCCCCAAAACAGGGCTGTTTCACCGTCCATTCCAGTTTCTGACACTGGATTACACTGTCAGTGTCAGTGTCTCATACTCATTGACCACTTACCCAAGCTCAGTCATTCCATCCATGAATTCCAGCTTTGAAAATTCACACTGTGTTGCAGCTCGGAATTTCCATGCAATAATGAGTACAGTAATGCTGGCTGGGTCAAGAGCTAGATCATCACAAAACTGCTGTATACCATCTATACCAATTTTATTTTCATCTTGAGGATCTTTGGGATATAAAAGTAAGTATCAAGAAAAACAGAATTTTGAAAAAACAACATGAGTATTCAAGTATTTATTCAACACGAGTATTTAAGATAAGCAAACATTTTCAAGAAGCCATTTTTGAGATCATCCCTTATATGTGAACATTTTAAAAACAAAATTAAATTAGTATTTTCAATGGTTAAGCTTTAACAATTGGGGAAGTTACTACAATAAAGCCTCCCATACAATGAAGCTTATGTTATTGTCATGGAGAGGCAAAAGCACCTCAAACATTTGTTTTCTGCCTAATAATATGTATGATATTCTGACTCATTCCATACAGAGAACAGTGGTCCTTCCCCACCAGCACACTTAATTACTGGCATCTTTGGTACGACTGCCTATCCGTGTACCATTATAAACAATACAGCAGTGCCCATTTGCAAGCTGTACTAATACAATAATCAAATCTGCCCATAAACTACTAAGTTGACATTAGTTTTATGCATTTTGTGGCACCATCAGCATGCATGAGATTGGACATGGTAACCTCCAAGAGGAAAGTTACTTTGCCCCATTACCGATTCCAAGTCAGCCAGGCAGACTCCTCTTTCCAGGAAGGAATCAACATCTGGTCTGGAAGTGAGATGCTCACATTTCAAGTGCACTAACAAAGATCTACTAATGCATGCCAACAAAGACTTCAGGAAAATGGTATTTGGATTATCCACATATGAAAACTGACAGAAAAATGTAGCACTCATTTTCAGGTTTTTTTAAAGTGCTAAAACACAGAATTTGTTCTACGTACTGAATCCACTTTGCTATTTGTGGTAGGATATCATCAATTGAACACTGGCTATATAACAGATAAGGAGACTTTTGTTCTTTTCCGCTCTGTTTGTAACTACCTGATAATAAGCACAAGGTGAATAAAAATTAAGGTAGAATCCATCCTTGGTATGCCACCTTCTACCTTGTCAGGAGCGAGTCCTGAGTGCTTTCCCCAGAAGAATCACCTAAAATCCCCGTTAACCATTACAGTTACTGTACACACAATTCAAGTTCCAGACCCTAATCTTGTATAAATGTACGTATATTTACAGCACATAAAGCAATTGCATGTAATCCTTGTGAAGCAGAAGCCTACATATATTCCCCTTCTAACTTGTATTATATAGAAAAACAAAGCTGAAAGACTGGGTTAAGATGTCCAAGCACAAGAGCACAGCTGCAACGATACATTGTAATTAAGAATACATACACACCAAGAATACATACACCCCTAACTCAGGGTACTCACCTTTGTATCTGTTATATAGTTGCTCTAACTTCTTTCTGTCCAATGATCCTTTAACACTCTCACGTATATAAAGTTCGGGATTTTGGAAAAAGTTGTCTGTTGCCACATCTAACTTCCAGTCATTTTGAGACAGACAACTCACTGCTGTCTTTTCACTGGATTGTGTGAAGACCATAAACTGACGCACTTTATCCTTCTGTGATGATTTCAACTTGTTCTAGTAAAAACAGACAAAACTAGAAGTGTTTTACTGGACAAAAAAAGATAACAAAATAGTATCAGTACTGTTAATATTTTTAAATCAGTACCTTTTATAATTTTCCCAAGCAAATAGACTTTCTCTAACTGCTGGGGCAGTTAGACATTCAAAGCAACACTTATTTTCTCTTTTTTTAAAAAAAAATTAAACTTACCTTCATTCTAGTTACTTTACATTGTAACAAAACTGAGTTAAATCATCACAAAAAACATGCTGGCAAAGCAATCACAGAAATAAAAAAAGGGTATTCCTATTGCATATTTGGAGATAGTGCTGATGGGCATAGCAAATTCATATACAGCTGTAAGATGGGACACCTTTCTATTTAAACCAGTTTTTGTTTTTTAAAAAGAAAAAAACCATTCTCCTTTTAATAGAAGAATGCTACACCTACCAAAAAAAGGGCAATTGAGATGCCTAAATAAAGCCCATGGCTATCAAAATATTTGACAGATTAATTGCCTCAACAGAGGCGGCAGAAGAGGCCGTTCAGCAGCTTACCATCACTGAAGGAGAGGCTGGCATTCACCTAGTCCCAGCTGACGGAACTAACAGAAACACCAGCTACTGCAGGACAAGGGGCCAGCCCAGGCTGCCAGGAACAGGATCCCCTGATGTGCCTCTTGATGGCAGCAAGGAACTAGGCTGGGTCATCCATTTCAGGGAGCTATACACTGAAATACCTTAAAAGACTTTTTTTTTAAAGAGATTTTTCACTTTGAAGGTGCTCAACTCCACCTACAGAATTAGCAAAACATTCCTGTGAGGAGGCATTGTCTCTATTTCACAGGTGCAGCAACTGAAGTTTAAAAAAAAAAAAAAAAAGGTAAGTAATTTTGCCGGAGGCAGACAGGGGAGTGAGTAGCCAAGGTGAGAGCTCTGGAATTTCAGGCCTCCTGCCCAGACCTAGAGACATCCCTCTCTGCTCTAGCACAACACTGAATGAAGAACTTGCTGCCGCTAATTTATCAGCATAGCACGATTGCCAAGGGTATTTTTGATGAGGAGAAGCACACTCAGTATTTCAAGGATATTAGTTACACAAAACTAACTGCTGATCAGGAGAAAGCAATCATATGGGTCTTGCACTAGATCCAAATCCAGTTCTAAAGTTCATTCAATATATTCAAAGAAAAAAGACTCCTAACATCACAACTTGGTAAATAAAAGTTCTGAATTTTAAGTCAGGATTGGATTTCTTACATGGCACAAGTATTCCATTTGTAGTTTACTTTGCATTCTAAATCAAAACTTGTATACTCTGTTTGTTATCGTAATTTCCAAGTGCATGGCACCTTCTCACAGATTATGGAGAAAAAAGGCCAAAAAAATCTCTAGACATGATAAACTATCCACAACCAAAGAACAAATGGTTGGTTTAGGAGCAGTATGAGCTCAAGCTCTTCATTCCAAAGGATAATCGGGAGTCCAATCACATTATCATTAGAAAAAAGAAATAACACCTCAGAACACAAATTCATCTGTCTTAAAGTCAAAATCAGTTTTCTGCTGCTTGATGACAGTGAATGTGAACATTATTATTTGTAAAAGTAGTTAAATTACCAGCTTCAGAGTTACACTTTTAAAAAAATACAAAAGCATCACATTTGGCTTAAACTGATAACCACATAATACCCTTTGGTTTTAAGATCCCTTTTTAAAAAAAAAAAAAATAAAAATTTCCCCAAACCAAAACAGCCCTCTATCTGCAACACTTAGCTGAAGCTAAAATTTTAGGACACACTGCAGACTTGAACACAGTGATATTAGTTAGGCTATACTACTTTTAAAGTTACAACATGTTACTGCTTTATTTCAGTCTCTTGAATATGGTTCTCCCACTGGACCTTTTGCTACAAACATGTTTCTGAAACTCAGATTTTCAGAAGTGGTTCCAGGTAAAGGTCAAGCCATCAGAGTAGGTCCTGTGAAGACCCACTGGTGACAATTTGTGCACGCTTTGAGTTTCACAGCAGACCTTCAGCACCTTACAATACTGACCTCAAACTTTCACAAAAATCACTTATATTGACAAAGCCGTGTGGAATCACTTCCAGAAGTGACTAATGAATTTCTAGTTGCAGTTTAAAAAAAAAAATATTGTAAACTCAGATATATTAAAGGAAACCACTGAGTGAAATCTCAAATGAAGATGAAGCAATCCCAAGGCTAATTTTCTGTATCGATTACCAGCTTCCTCAAACCAGTCCCACACAGCCAGACGGCTGCATCACCTCAGACTCAGCTGCACTATAGGGCAGAGTCGCACTTAAGGCTCTTCTTTTTCTTCCCCTCCTTTTTTATTTTTTTTTGGACAAAGCTGGTTCCTTTAATCATTATTTTTGTTTGTTGGGGTTTGTGTTTTTTTTGTTTTGTTTTGTTTTTTAAATATGTACACATAAGTATGCATAGACCTTTTAATAGCAAGTATTCTGTAAAACCTCCCGACGTTTTGTTCTGCCCTACTCCTGGCAAGGGTAAACTCTAAAAGCAAGACATACAACAAAAAGTCAAGGAATAGGTTTACAAGGGCTTCACCATGAATGCCCAACACCACAAAAGGTAGTGGGGTTTGTGTGCTTGTCACATAAAAGGAAAATGCAATTTATCAGATTAAAAAAAAATATCGCAGCTTAAATAACTTTTATGATAAAATTTAAATCCTGCATATGCACATGAGATCTTCCTGTGCTTGGGGATCCCTAAGCAATAGTAACAATATAAAACCTTTTTAAAAAGAACACTGAATTTGCCAAGAGTCAAAGAGCTAATGACACTAATCAGTATAGCATTCAGTAATATATTAAGATGCAATACATCACTGTTCATCCATCATCTTTTTCTGGAATAATTATATTTTTACTGGTCAAATACGAGTTTATTTTTAGTTAAGAAGTGCCAAAGCCCTTTCTTTATATTTGATTAATGTTTCCGTAGAAGCTTGCCAACGTGGACGAGACACTCTACATCCTAAGTGACTGGACAACTCTCTGAAGGCCTACTACAGGACAGCAAGAGATGAAATTACTGCTGAGTTTTTATTATCCTATTATAGCTCTTCTTTCATCACATTAAAAACCCACACTTCAAGCAGGAACAGGTTCCAAGCCTTCTGCACTTTTAAGGGCTATTTCTAGAAGCCGAGCTCTAACAGTCTATTATTGTTTTAAGTGTGCAATACAGAAGCCAGAGCACCCTATAACCTTTAATCCTGTAGTCATCAGGCAGCAAATACCTTACACTGCAATTGTATGTGCCATAACGCAATGCAATCCATTTAAAACATCTCAACTTTAACACCAGTTAAAAAGGGAGACAGAATTTTACTTAACAAATCTCTGTCTTGCTAAAATACACAAGTGAAAACCAATGGAAAACAAATGCAACAAATTTTCTATTAAGTCTTACCCCTTGGGGTAAAGGGAAAAGGAAAAATTCAGATCTGCAAGCCTTTGATCAAGTCTGCATGGTATCCAAGCTACCTTTCATAATAAGGACGTCATGAGACACAAGGTGAACTTACTTTTAAAACACAGAATAACTTCTCCAACTGAAAAGCTACACTACGTAGATTTGTAAAACTACAATAATTATACCATTCTAATGAACATCTGATGCTATAACAATGATATTAAAATGAAAATTTGCCTCTCCCCATGAAGTACCAAATTTGATAATTCTAATTCAACAACCCACCCTTGATCAAATATTTCAGTGAGAGATTAAAAATAAAAATAAATACTTGGGCATTTCCCCCCCCCCCCCAAGTATTTTTTTTTTCCTGGCCTCAGACTGAAACTCCCCCTGTCTAGGGGAGTAAGCTTTCCCAGTCTAGGGGAAAAAAAATAAAATGCCAGAACTGATCTGTCAACTCTGACTACATGGTTGTTTTTCCTTATCTTCTATATAAAATTTTTAGTCACCTCAGATTCAAAGATCAGCTCTGCACACTGGTCATCAACATTTTCTGGATAGCTAATAGCTGTATGAGGGCTCCACTCTCCTGGATAATGTCCATGGGAAACAATAACAACCTTCGTCCCACACTGCCTGGACTGGAGAGCTGAGGATTCCTACCAAAACCCTGTTCTTGGACTTTGCTCAAAGGTTATATGCGGCTGCCAGCTAGAAAAGCAGCGCACGATCAGTTTGAAGTATCCCTGCCCAAAACTCCTTATGGCCCCCAAAGAAGGCATTCACACAGTTACTCCTTAATGAGTAACTGCTTTTTCACCTTTCCCTTCCCAGTCACTGCTTATAGATGATCTGGTTCCTGCTAGTTTCACTGCTAACTAAAGGAATTTGAACGATGTGACATCTGTGCTTTTGTTTCAGTCAGGACTCAAGGAAAAGCCTGTTAAGTTCTCACGCATGTGACGGGTAAAGACTTTTTCTAAAATAGTATCAACCTCCACAAAGTCTAGGTTTTTGTACGAACTGCATTTAAACTCTTGGTAGAGATTTGGCTGGGGGAAGCATCCTTGCACTTTCAAAGGACCCCAGTACCATCAGTTCAAACACAGAATAACTTCAGCCCGTAGAGAGAACGGGCTTCTGCATGTAGTGACCTTACAGATCACAACTGCCAGTTTTGTTGCGTCTTTATGCGACACTAATGGTCACAGGAATATTGCTCCCTTACAGCGTCTGAACCGCTCCACGTCGGGCTGTATCCATTAAAGGAACATAGAAGACACCTGCAAATAATCTGGTTTACTGCTTGTATTCAACAAATACATGGCCAAAGCTTAAAAGGCAAAATCAGGAGTATTTTTCTTTGATAAGAAAACAAAAGTTAATCACAACAGAAGTCTATGAATACACTGATTTACATTTTAATCCACCAACTGTGATGGCATACACCTATACTATCAAAAACCCCATAAAATCCAGGTTAAAGACAAAAACAATTGAAGTAAATGGGCATAGTTTCTGTATAATGTAAACATGCCCTTCAACTACGTTTTCTTTGCTAAAGCAGTTTTTCAAAAGGAGGCACAAAAAGTAAGATTATAAGTACATTTTTAAGCTTCTGTTTCAAACTGATGTGAAATCCATTTGTCTGCAGTAGAACAGAACAAAATTTTTAAATTTACAAGGTCTGTTCAGAATAAAATCCAAGGAAAAAAAATCACAAGCAACTTAGTATCAAAGTCACTTTTTACACCCTTTAACATTCTTTTAGTGGATAAAATCATTTTAGTAGTTGCACATGGGCAGAAGTCTTTCATAGAAGAGCAATATATAGCTACCCAGAAGAATGCAGCAGTTGGTAGTGTTTTAAGGTAATTCACGTTAACCTGAAAGGTGAAGGAAACACCAAAAAACAGGGCTTTTGCAATTAAAAAAAAAGGACAAAATAAAGCTGTCAGTTGTTCAGCATTCTTAACTCTGGTCCAGGTCAGAAGATCTATTCAGCCATTAGAAGCTGCATTCATACCTTGTATTTGCATTGGCACCATAAAACATGAGTAAAATACCAAGAGCTACATAATAAATTTCACACCTTGTTCTCAGAGTAGTTCATATTCCTGAATAATTTTTTCATGGCTCTAGTTAAAAGTGATTTTACAGTATAAGTTCAAAGGGTTCTCTGGTAAGCTGGGAGAGGAAACAAGATCATGCACCATCTTGTCTAGCACTCCAACTACTCCATCCTAAACGTAATGCCAAGAATCTACAAATTTTACTACAGCAGAACCAAACCCAAAACCATTTAGTATCAACAAACTGCTACGGACATGAATACGCACCACACAAAACAGCCTTGCAGAATAGCTTGTTGAGTTAAACACTACATAACTATGTCATGAAGTACAATAACATTACAGGAGACAGCATTAGACATGAAATTCTTGTAATACTAAGATTTTTACAACTTCCTGTCACCTGAGGTTTGCCTAAGAAATTATGTATTTATCAGTATAGAAATATTCTTCAGAGAACACAAGTTGGACAATATAATAGATAATGTAAATAGAGATAAGGTTAGCATTTAGCTCTGGATAAAGATATGGATACTCACACACTTGCCTTGATTATCACACATAGTCCTAAATTCATTAAATCATTCAGAACAGTACAAGTAGCAGCTCTTCTCCTCAGAGAAGATGGCTTAGAGTATAATGCCCTGTTGCTGCTCTGCCTTGATTCACCTGCACACTGCTTGTCCTAATAACGAGATGAAGCAATTAACATACTAACAGATAAGGTGAAGGAGACCATTTCTACAGATGCTGCTCAGCTCAAATGAAAATGTGGGTAAGAGGCAGATTGCTATCAGCAATCCAAGGAACGCTGCCAGGGTGGTGTACCTGAGCACTGGACAGAAAACACTTTTCAAGTTACCTAAAGGGCCAGAGCGAGCCTAACAGCCTGCTGTAATGGTGTCCCTTCCAGATACCGGACAAAGACAGTTTGAAGCCAGGGAACCTTTGTCCTGAAAGCACTGGCCGTACAAACACTGGTGAGACTAAGTCAGAGCCAGAAGCGCTCTAACTGGCGGTGCTGCACGGGCAAGTAGGAGCCAGGCCCCAGCTGCAGGAGCCTCTATGGTAGCATTTGCTGTGCTGGACAAGCAACCCAGCCCCAGAAACCTGCCATAGCCACTGGAAGGACTAGCCAGAGCAGTAGTGCACACGGGCAGAAAAATGGCATGCTGAGTCTTATGCTTCTGGATGGATACCTTCAGATCTCTGTGAACAAGTCTCCCTACTCGTTCCTCTAACTAAATAGAGGATTTTGACACACCCCAAGTATAGGTACAGAATCCTATACCTGGGCATGAGAAACAATTCATACCTGTATTTACAACTTAAAAAAGCTGCAGCCTGTCATTTAGTCCCACTTCAGTGTCTATGTCATCCTTTCACCTGGGTGTTGGAGTCAACAAGCACAACCTGGAAAATAGCTCTTTGCATAGTGCCTAACAACTATGCTCGGGGCCACGACTAGAGTATTCAGATACTCCCTCCAATCTGATAAATACCAATCTATTAGTATTGTATTGTTTCACAGAATATATCTGCTAGTTTTTCAGTTAAGTATTTCCAAGAAGACTAAGCAGATAGGATTCTGCTGTTCTCACAAAAAGCTATTCTCAGAATAACATGCCTCACTATTTCTGTTGTATTGCCACTTACTACAGTATTGTTCAATTTAAATTTCTAACCACAGAGCCAGCCAATAATATATATGTACGTACAACACATCAACTGTGTATTTTGCATACCTACACTGGATATACTGTGAGACAGCTCTAGGTGATTTTTATGGAATAAAGTCTTCATAAAAAGTTGTGTCGCATTACTGCGTAAGTGCAATTTGAGACAGTCCCTGAACTGCAGAATTACAGTAAGTCACCTCTGCAGTCTGAACTTTACCCAGACTTTAGTTTTAAGCTCCCATAAAAAACTCAAGTGAAGAACTACATCAAGCTATTCAATTAAAAATTATACTAGTAATATAGTGACAAATGTATTAGAGGTCCACCTACTGCACCACTTAATTTAAATTCTGGCTGACCAAATTTTTATGCCAACATAACTCCATCAGTCCAAGGTGACATTTTTATTTTTTTAATATGCTTTTAACACTGCTTGCCAGAATAATATTAACTGCAGGTATAAGATATCTTTATACCAATAAGTGTACACCAGTAGATCTCAAGATTCCCTCCTACACCCTTGCTAAGACAATACAGCTGCTATAGAAAAGTACTACTTTAAACTGTACAGGTATAGCTAAAGCTGTACAACTTTTTTATACAGAGAAGGTCTAGAACTATGACTATAAACAAGTTCCCCCGAGTGCATAAGACCAATAAGGACGCCTTTTATTTAAAGCTAAGGAATGTCTTCTTCTTTTGTTTAGGCAAACAAAAATAGCAAGTTTTGTTCCCATCACTGCAGTTCATCTCTAGAAGAGGGGAGAAAGTCGATTTGAGAGTTCAGAGCAAATCCTCAGCTACAAGGCAAAAAATATTAAGGAGAAAATGCAAGATAGATAGGTCCTCCTTTACAACACTTACATGAATAGGAGCCTTACCAAAACCACAAAACAATTATCCAGAAATTCTCCAACATAATCCAGTTCAAGAAGCATCAACATATCCAAGTTTCCCAGTGAACTGACAGCAGTTAATAGACGCTTAGCTGCCTGAAATTCTGCGGAAAAACTCCAAGCAGCCCCTGGTTTTTGGCAGCCCCTTGCACTGTCTCCAGTCACTGCTGCTCACCACGCAGGGCACAGACCAAGCTGCCCACAAAACGCTTCTATTGCCTCTGTCCCGTACAAAGGTGCCTGAACCCTCACACAAAGTGCAAGCGGGCACCTCCTCGCCGTGAGGAGGCCTGACAGAGCCCCGCCGGCCGAAGGCCTCCGCGGCATCCCGGCGCCCCCCACCTAGGCCCCGGCGCTCGCCCCTGCCCAGGGGCAGCCTCCTGCCTGCCGGCCCCGCGGCCCCGGCCCGCCCCGCTGCCCTTCCCGAACCCCACACGCCCTCCCCACCCTGCTTGGTGGGAGGACCGAGAAGCCCCCGGTCCCAGGACATCGTGCCCCGGCTGCGGGGCCGCCGGGACCGGCCCCTTCGCCGCTCCCGTCGAGCCGCTCCCGGACACCCCAGCCCGCCAGGACTAGGCCCCGGCTGCCCCTGCGGCGCCGCCGCNGGGGGGGGGGGGTGGGGGGGGGGGGGGGCGGCGGGCCGCCCGGGCCCCCCCGGCTCCTTACCCCGGGACCCGCGGTCACCCCGCGTCCGCTTTTCTGTCGGGGAAAGCTCCTTATTTTCTTATTTCTTAAATACCCCAAATCAAAACATTTTGCGAGGGCTCGGTGTGAGCGCGCGTGGCGTAGCAGGCAGTTCCCGNAGATAGGTCCTCCTTTACAACACTTACATGAATAGGAGCCTTACCAAAACCACAAAACAATTATCCAGAAATTCTCCAACATAATCCAGTTCAAGAAGCATCAACATATCCAAGTTTCCCAGTGAACTGACAGCGGTTAATAGACGCTTAGCTGCCTGAAATTCTGCGGAAAAACTCCAAGCAGCCCCTGGTTTTTGGCAGCCCCTTGCACTGTCTCCAGTCACTGCTGCTCACCACGCAGGGCACAGACCAAGCTGCCCACAAAACGCTTCTATTGCCTCTGTCCCGTACAAAGGTGCCTGAACCCTCACACAAAGTGCAAGCGGGCACCTCCTCGCCGTGAGGAGGCCTGACAGAGCCCCGCCGGCCGAAGGCCTCCGCGGCATCCCGGCGCCCCCCACCTAGGCCCCGGCGCTCGCCCCTGCCCAGGGGCAGCCTCCTGCCTGCCGGCCCCGCGGCCCCGGCCCGCCCCGCTGCCCTTCCCGAACCCCACACGCCCTCCCCACCCTGCTTGGTGGGAGGACCGAGAAGCCCCCGGTCCCAGGACATCGTGCCCCGGCTGCGGGGCCGCCGGGACCGGCCCCTTCGCCGCTCCCGTCGAGCCGCTCCCGGACACCCCAGCCCGCCAGGACTAGGCCCCGGCTGCCCCTGCGGCGCCGCCGCGGCTGGCCAGTCCCGAGGCGCCGGGCCGGGCCGAGAGGCTACCCGGGAGGACGCTCACCATGTTGAGGGCTGTGCAGGCCTCTTCCCTCCCGGCTCAGGCGGAGACTGAGGGCGGCGGCGGCAACGGCTTCCTCCGGCGGCGGCGGCAGCAGCTCCCGGCTCCTCACGGGCCCTTCCGCCGCCCCCCGCTCATGCGCAGTGCGGCGCATCCCCCGCGCCGGGAACCGGCGCCGTGCGGCCGCGGCGCAGCGGGCGGGAGCCTTCGCCGGGGGGCGGCCCGGCAGCCTCCCCTGCCCGCGGGGGGCGGCCCCGTCCTGCTCCCGGCCCCGTCCGGGTTTCTCCGGGAGCGGGCGGCGCCCGCAGCGCGGCGGTTGGGGCTGCGGCGAGAATGGCGGTTGGTCGTCGCACG